>JASEVX010000001.1:32960768-33083268 GCA_031761405.1 Serripes groenlandicus | reverse complement strand
AACCTTTAGCAAATAACATACGTTTGCACTACGGTGTAATATGAGCCGACTCGCGGGAAAACCAACATTGTGGACATTGCGTTAAGTATCAACCCGGATCAACATAAGCATGCCGCGCAGGCTTACATGGATGGACACTTTTCGCCTCCTGCGGGTTTTCTGTTTCAGGAATTATTACTCTATACCACCATCCCCCTGAGGCGGACTGCGCTGGCTGATTTGGGTCGATACATTACGCAGAGGCCATAATGTTGTTTTTCTCGCGGGACGGCTCATTCAATCTGGATCTATATTGTTCGTGCGATTGTTATTGTCGATCTCGTTTGTGGTGAATATGTCACATTTGCAGATGTGTGTTTGTGCGTGCGTTCGTACGTTAACCGATCCGAACGCGTTTGTGCTATAGTTTCTAAGTGCATCATTAAGTGTTTTGAAAAATTGGGGACACACTTATTTACCTTGATGTGACAATAGTGCGTGTAAGACGTATCACTGTGGTTTAAAAGGTATGGTAATTTATACAGGTCAAGGTCGGGGCGTAGCTATGGTAAAGAGAGTGTGTACGCAACTTTTTAGGGGGGGTCCGGGGGCATGCTCCACCAGGAAATGTTTCCCCTCTATATCGTCTGTGGTGACTTCTGGGAGCATTTCAGTAGCAAAATATGACTAATCTTGATGGTGAAATAAACATATTTTCTAGGAAATTTTGAGATAGTTAAATGTGTTGCATTTGTCATTTTTCGTTGTTTTATACTTACGCCTTCCCCATGTCAAGTGTTTACTGTAGACAATATGTACGCAGCTGCGTATTTTGCGTACAGTCAGCTACGCGCCTGAGTGAAGGTCACAGGTTAAATAACAGATGAAATACAACTTTTTCTCGTCTTAATTGATGGGTTTTCAAATAACGTTGCAAAATTAATTAATTGATTGATTGATTGATAAGGATTTAATGCCGTTGTCAACAACTTTTCAATCATACCGCGGCAGCCAGTTCACCTACTCAAGTTTCCCATAGCTTTCTCACACCAGCACTCCACACACATTCTTTCCAAGCAACTGGCTGCTTTTCTACATATGCTGTTAGCCCATTGGTGGAAGACGAATGATGTTTGTCACAGTGACTTTTATCAAACGTCTGAAAGAACGTTGGCCAAGCTGGGGTTCGAAGTCAGAACCTTTCGCAAAGTTAAGGAAAGCTTCTAGACAAATATATTCAACAACTTAATAAATGAAAATATATTTACCGAATTTTCAAAAAACATCCGCTACAGATGCGTGAAGTATGTTAGAACAGGTCACGATTATTATACAGAGTTCTGCCAGCTTTTAATTATTCATTGTTAGTCAGCGATATAGTTTTCTCGTTCATCGTAAACCCAGAGACGTATATAGGTAATTCATTACACTTTACAAATGATGTGTTCACACAAATTACCGTTAAAAACTTCTTAATGATTATGAATCTGTTATTTAACGACCCTTTCCCAAATGTTAATTCAATGATGGTATAATTATTGAATAGAGTTGAGGCATTATAGCAAAATGAGAAAATGCTAATTCGTAAACGCAAAATTATGAAGTGATTGATCGGGGTTTAACGCTGTTTTCAACAATTCTTTAGTTCTATCATGATGGCCAGTTCACCTACTCATCTATGTCGAACTCACAACCCCTGGATTGACAGTCAACATCTTTACCGACAGATCTCTGCAAGTAGAATTCATAAACGAACAACTATGAAGATTGATTGTTTGGTGTTTTACGCCCGCCGCTTTCAACTATTGTTCAGTTATATCCCGGCGTTTCATGGGTAAGTTCTCCAGTAATACTAGTCCATTTATTGACACCAGCCCGTCAGTCGTTATGCTAATCCTGCAACCCTGAGCGCCAAGGAGGGTAGCCATTACTACCATTTTTAAAGTATTTGGTATGACCCGGTCGGGGATCGAACCCGCGAACTATCGCAATTGGCGCTGACGCTCTACAACTACACCACCGAGACAGTACTATGTAGTCAAAGGTAGATACATAGTGATCAATCACTTATGTTTACCGATGTTTTTATTGAAAGGTTTAAGTTATATATTGACTATATTCATAGGTTTAATCAATCGGCGCCGAATTATACTCCTCATATATGTCGAATAATTGAATGATTGATTGCAAATTTACACCGACACAGTTTCAACGGTTTTAAAGTTATAGAATGGTACTACAGTCAGGTTGGTTTGGAGTCATTTCAGGAAATAACTTATGTAAGTGGTTTTTAAGGGGTTGTTAACGTCATCAACATCACCAGACCATATGTTGTCGCCATTACAGGAAACACACATACCTTATTTAACACGGAATTACTAAGTGAGCAATATCATCAATGTGAAAGCTTAACCGGAAACATCCATACCTTATAACGTAACGACGCTACGGAAAATTACAAAGCATCACCAAGAAATGACGTAACGTCATACCAACACCTCTCAAGAACAACAGTTATTTTTCGAAATCAACTGACAAATGTTAATCAGGCATCACTTAAGAGAAGACCATCACGACACAATTTGAAATAACGTTGCCTCATTAACCAATGAAAACTTAATGTCATAGCTTTGCCGGAAAGAACAATTTCCTATTTAGCAATATGGTAGCTTAATCTGTAATTTTCCATCCGAGAATTTTAAGTAAGTAAGTCTGACCAGTGTGCGGATTTCCTGACTTCAAGTCAAGATTCGAATTCCGGTCACTTAATGTGATAGATTCATGTATATATATGTCCAGACAATGAAGACCTATGTCCAAAAGCGGAAATAGGTGATTTTATTTTTTCATGTAGTATCTCACAGTTATGTGCAATTTTCTATCTATTGTAAATTGAAAATGGTCCACTGGTTTCTTCTGATTCTTACAACAGTACGCTTACACCTCAATGAGAACATAACATACTATGATTAATCCAAATTATATATACTCATGTCTGACTAATTAACTGAATTTAATTTAAGTTTTTCTTTTTACGCCGTTTTTAACCTTATTTTAGTCATATCACGGCGACCAGTATACTAACTCATGTTAGTACTAGTTAAGATATCGAGGGCTTGGTGTGAAACGGTTGTAACTAAAATTTGTATTTTTTTTACTAAGGTTTATCACCTCGCCATAAAGTCTTTATAAGCGTTAACTAATTTTTCTTGGTAAACAATGGAAATTTAGGTGCCATTGCTCGTTCTGAGCAATGGCATCTAAATTTGCATTGTTTACAAAGGGGTCAAAATTGCCCCTAAACAAGGGTTTTCAAAATAGGTTTTTAGTTACAACCGTTTCACGCCAAGCCCTCGATATGTTCTTTACCGCAGTTCACTCCACTATGACGGCCGCGACTGGGGCGTCACTAGAAGCTTGTTAACTTTCATTTACCTTTTATAACAAATTAAATTATCTTTTTTTTACTCATGCTTCCAGAGATGAACATCCGAGAAGTCACATCAGCGTTGGTGATGGACGGTGTCAGCGTAGATGCATTTTAAGATGTTATGTTTTTTAACGCAGTTCAAGACCACATCTTTGCCCAATAAGTATTTAACTAACTGATTTTGAATGGAGTTGCGCAAAATACGAGCCTTCCTCCTGCTTGGACGATGAAGGATGTTGATAATCTGTTTGACGCTTTAAATTCGACAACAAATTCGCCAAAAGTATCACTCAACTTGTATAAATCAACACCACCCCTGGGAACCGTTCAAGAGACCCACGAACTCCCGGACAAGAATAAGGAAGAAGACGAATTCGATCCCTGGAGTCAGCGTACAATGGAATTAGCTTTTCCTATAATTAATACTGGACGTACGTTAATCCCTATAGTCGAGGGCTAAGAGGCAACGTTCGAGCCATGGTCTTTAGGTTTTCCAGTCGGCTGTGTTAGAACAGGAAGATAAAGCGTCTGTCACACTCTGCCACACACGCTTGTTTCTTAGACGGAGAGTTTAAGTAAGTATACGTCTCTCTTTAAATCTCCGGAACATTTCTTTGTCAGACTCGGACGCGTATATGTTTACTTCTCACTCACTATTTGTCTTTGTAGACGATGTAATACGTTATACTGCACACGATGCCGACTCAAGTTCGCGGGTTACAAGCCCTATGCTCTTCACCGGGCGATCCACCACGCATCAGCACGCCCGGAAGAGACAATACAGGCCGGACCTTCGGGGTTGCATGAAGCCGTGGATGCGGAACTCCAACCCACGGACAGGACCTTTACCAGATCGAACTCAAGGGAACTCGGAAGTTCTCCCGGTCTTTCCACCCCAGAGGCCACACACCATGTCAATTTTAATGACCAGTGGCAAAGATCAACGACTGGGTGTAATTCGAAGGCAGCTTTATAGTCTTTTCGAGGACCTACTAGATAGGGCGCGCAGGGAAATCAATGACAACGATTTATTAAGAGTCGTTATTCGACACGAAGCTCTAAACCACGCAGTGGATGTCCCTATTCAACCTACTGGGAACATGAGCGTGGACACGATTTTTTCAAAAGTTGAAAACGTACTTCAAAGCGAAGGGAGTCTGTCGATCAACGATAGTTTTCAAGGTAATACATTTGTAAACTTTTCAATATAATATTCATGCGTGAAACTGCACACAGTACGAACCCCGGACCAAGGAGGGCGGTATGTTTGCCGCCTATGTCAACACCTTACTGAAATTTAAACAGGTATCCCCAGGATGGCCAGAGTGGTATAAGACGGATGGTGGCAAAGAAAAGTACGTCCGGGATGATCTGCAAAGTGAGGGCGTTCAACTGGATCCTAACAACATAAAAATAAAATCCCGGTATGCGAGCATTGGCCAAGCTCTGTTTGAACGGGTAATTATACTCAAAATGTTAATTTTAATAGAAAAAAAATATGATGCGCCAGTAACATATACTTATCATTATATACCGTACATCTGGTATATTCACCCTTTTCTTTTGTCATATTTTCAGTTTCTGGTTAAAATTTGGTCAGAGACTGAACCAAGGCGTCAGCGAATAAATTCACGCCACAGAGCTGGATGAATTCTACAAACTGCTGAAGGAAAAACCCAAACAGGTGAAGGATTTTCACATCATAAGCTAGGAGCACCTTAACCTCGAGTACGAGCACCAGTCCGGATTCGTGCCGGAATATATGAAGACTAATATCTTTGTATATTTTGTTTTATGGCAATTTTTCTCTGATTTGCGGATCATATCATATTGTATTGTTCATTTAATTCTTTGGAGCTTTTGTAAAGCTTAATATTTCACAAAACCAAATATAAACCCATAATACATTGTACAGATTTATAATATATTATTGATCTTACTGTTGGCAGATGTATTTTAAGAGTTGTTCGCAGCATGGTAAGGGTTAAATACAGTTTACACTAAGTATTTTTCCAAACGTGAATTGTATTCCTTTTCCACAATGTCTTGTATATTGAAAAGCTGATCTTTTTTTAAGTTTACTGCTACAGATTTGTTTTCTTAAAATAAGGACGAGATATATACAGTTACTAAATTCAAAACGTGTATTTATACATTATAGACAATTGTATTTTGTTCTTTGTTCATAGTTTATATATATAAAAGACACATTCTAATAAACTAATATCTTCTTAGCCACTTTCTCTACCTGCTGGGCTCGTCTCAAACTGTACGGCGTCTTGGATCAGCTTAGTGATTGAGTCTTGTATTACGACACATACTCGGTCATCTACGTCAGCAGGTTCGGGCAGTGCGATCCACCTTTGGGCAATTATCTAGGTACATGTATGTAGATATTTGAGGAGATATTTACGATACTATAGACCAAACATAATAATTTAACTATTTCAGTCTTCAAAATCTTATACTTTCACAATTACATCTGGTATACTACAGACACGAATATAACTTATTTTAGAATGAACTATTTGCAGTTCGATTACGTGACTCCTTCACTATATTTTGGGCCGAGCCTAGCCCAGTCGGTAGCAACGCGAGCTGTCAATCCAGTTTGGGCAAACAGTCTATGTGGAAAAGCAGTCTGTTGCTTGGTAAGTTTGTTGTGTGGATTACTGGCATGGTGAAGCCAGTAACACATGAGAAGGTGAACTGGCCGCCGTGATATGACTGAAAAATTGTTGAAAACGGCTTAAAACACCCATCAATCAATCAATTCTATATTTTGGACTTGATAAGTTCAAAGTCGTCTGTTGCAGATTTATTGTATGTGAGAAAGGTTTAATGGTTTCCCTGAATCAATACTCATATACATGTGTTTCTCCTAACAATTGCATGTCATTTATGTTGCAACACAGTCGGTGTTCAGGACGTGCAGACATACCTGCTAGAAAATACATTAAAACAGGCATAATTGATGAATTGATACAACGCCGATAAAGAGACACAACTCTGGTAATGTAATACGATCGAATCATAAAGAGTGACATTTCATAGTGGTGGTCACATTTCTTTCTCAATTATTGTTTACCAAATCACGCTCTCTCAACGTGCCTTATTAATATTCTTTTGACGGACGAAATAAACCAAAACCAAAACTATATTGTACCTTTCCTCACGACAGGAGAAGTTGGATTATGTTCGCTAGTTGAATTGTTCGCCAGTATCATACTACTATAAACACGTATTGCCCACTATTGTGCCACGAGAACGGGGGCTATCAATCCAGTGGGTTGACTTAGAATCCTGACTCGGCTATTAAATATTTCCGATGTTTAACTAGCTTCCAACAATTGTCTTAAAATGAGCCGTCCCACGAGAAAACCAACAGTCTGGAATGGACTCTGCGTAAAGTATCGAACCGGATCAGCCTAAGCATGCCGCGCAGGCTTATCCGGATAGACACGTTTTGCCTTCCGTGGATTTTCTGTTTCAGGAATCATAACTCTATACCTCTATTGCGCTTAGACGAAATGTGTCGGCCCGGATTAGTGTGCGTGGACTGCACAGGCTGATATTGGTCGATACATTACGCAGAGGCCATACCGTTCGTTTTCTCGTGAGACGGCTCAAATGATCTTTGTAGGAAGATAGTCAGCTCACTGGGAAGAACGTTGCGTTGAAGACATGTGCGAGTTAGCCAAGAAACACACGTGGGGTGAACTGGCTTCAGTGGTATAACTGAATAAAAGACATAACGTTCAAAACAGCGTTAACCTCCAATCAATCAATCAATCAATCAATCAATTAACCAATGAAGTGCTACGTATCAGTGAAAACGCCTTCTAATGTGAGATAAGAGATAAGAGATGAGGATGCATTGTGTAGGGGCTTCTTGTGTGACCACTTTATCCAGCGATTTTGTATAACCCACATACAACAACTCTGTAGCAAACGACTTTGAAAACATAGTAACAAAAACCTGACAATTCTCCATAAAAGATGGCTTATTTCAGTTATTTGTTAAATTAAATTGAAAACATTGTGGCCAAAAAAGAAATTGCTCATCATGAGCAATTGCACCTTTGGCAAAATCTTTTCAAAAGTCGACTGCTGCTATTGCGTCAAGATGCAATAACAAAACATGTCAGGCGAAAATGCGTTTTTTTCCACTTGCGAACGACGAAGGATCTGTCGAACCAGAGTATTCACTGTCCATATACATAGTGGTTAACGTGACGAAGGGTCTATCGAACCAGAGTAATCACTGTCCACATACACAATGGTTAACGTGACGGAGGGTCTGTCGAACCAAAATATTCACTGTCTACATACACAGTGGCTAACGTGACGGAGGGTCTGTCGAACTAAAATAATCACTGTCTACATACACAGTGGCTAACGTGACGGAGGGTCTGTCTAACAAGAGTATTCACTGTCCACATATATAGTGGTTAACGTGACGGAGGGTCTGTCGAACCAGAGTAATCACTGTCCACATACATAGTGGTTAACGTGACGGAGGGTCTGTCGAACCAGAGTAATCACTGTCCACATACACAATGGTTAACGTGACGGAGGGTCTGTCGAACCAAAATATTCACTGTCTACATACACAGTGGCTAACGTGACGGAGGGTCTGTCGAACTAAAATAATCACTGTCTACATACACAGTGGCTAACGTGACGGAGGGTCTGTCTAACAAGAGTATTCACTGTCCACATATATAGTGGTTAACGTGACGGAGGGTCTGTCGAACCAGAGTAATCACTGTCCACATACATAGTGGTTAACGTGACGGAGGGTCTGTCGAACCAGAGTAATCACTGTCCACATACACAATGGTTAACGTGACGAAGGGTCTGTCGAACCAGAGTAATCACTGTCCACATACACAGTGGCTAACGTGACGGAGGGTCTGTCGAATCAGAGTAATAACTGTCCACATACACAGTGGTTAACCTGACGGAGGGTCTGTCGAACCATAGTATTCACTGTCCACATACACAGTGGTTAACGTGACGAAGGGTCTGTCGAACCAGAGTATTCACTGTCCACATACACAGTGGTTAACGTGACGAAGGGTCTGTCGAACCAGAGTATTCACTGTCGACATACACAGTGGTTAACGTGACGAAGGGTCTGTCGAACCAGAGTAATCACTGTCCACATACACAATGGTTAACGTGACGAAGGGTCTGTCGAACCAGAGTAATCACTGTCCACATACACAGTGGTTAACCTGACGGAGGGTCTGTCGAACCAGAGTATTCACTGTCCACATACACAGTGGTTAACGTGACGAAGGGTCTGTCGAACCAGAGTAATAACTGTCCACATACACAATGGTTAACGTGACGAAGTGTCTGTCGAACCAGAGTAATCACTGTCCACATACACAGTGGCTAACGTGACGGAGGGTCTGTCGAACCAGAGTATTCACTGTCCACATACACAATGGTTAACCTGACGGAGGGTCTGTCGAATCAGAGTAATCACTGTCCACATACACAGTGGCTAACGTGACGGAGGGTCTGTCGAACCAGAGTAATCACTGTCCACATACACAGTGGTTAACGTGACGAAGGGTCTGTCGAACAAGAGTAATCACTGTCCACATACACAGTGGCTAACGTGACGGAGGGTCTGTCGAACCAGAGTAATCACTGTCCACATACACAATGGTTAACGTGACGAAGGGTCTGTCGAACCAAAATATTCACTGTCTACATACACAGTGGCTAACGTGACGGAGGGTCTGTCGAACTAAAATATTCACTGTCTACATACACAGTGGTTAACGTGACGGAGGGTCTGTTGAACCAGAGTATTCACTGTCCACATACACAGTGGTTAACGTGACGGAGGGTCTGTCGAACCATAATAATCACTGTCCACATACACAGTGGTTAACATAACGAAGAGTCTGTCTAACCAGAGTAATCACTGTCCACATACACAGTGGTTAACATAACGAAGGGTCTGTCGAACCAGAGTAATCACTGTCCACATACACAATGGCTAACGTGACGGAGGGTCTGTCGAACCAGAGTAATAACTGTCCACATACACAGTGGTTAACGTGACGGAGGGTCTGTCGAACAAGAATAATCACTGTCCACATACACAATGGCTAACGTGACGGAGGGTCTGTCGAACTAAAATATTCACTGTCTACATACACAGTGGCTTACGTGACGGAGGGTCTGTCGAACCAGAGTAATCACTATACACATACACAGTGGTTAACATAACGAAGGGTCTGTCGAACCAGAGTAATCACTGTCCACATACACAATGGCTAACGTGACGGAGGGTCTGTCTAACCAGAGTATTCACTGTCTACATACACAGTGGTTAACTTGACGAAGGGTCTGTCGAACCATAATAATCACTGTCCACAAAAATGGAGAGAAAAAAGTTATGCAGTCAGTCCAGGGCTCGAACACGTAACTTCTCGCTTTCAGCGGGGAGAACTTGACCAACTGAGCTAACCGGTTGACTTACATGTTCTATCTCCAAACGTATAACAATAACAATCATTGTTTTATTACGAGGGGTCTGATTGGCTGTTTGGCGCAGTATGCCATTATTGTCCTGCATCAAATCAGAAACAATATTTTGCTATCTGTCAAAACGGCGATAAGACAGATAAAAATCCCATGGTTTGATGTTGGAGCAAAGCGGAGTTAACAACCGTGGGTGTCCGTCGATGCTTACCTCTATGGAATGTAACGACGGTGTTCGATCCACGGTCAAGTCATATTAAATACTTTTAAAGTGGTAGTAATGGCTGCCCTTCTTGGCGCTCAGGGTTGCAGGGTTAGCATTATGACTGACTGGCTGGTGTAAGGATACATGGACCAGTAGTAGGTGTAACTTACCTAGAAAACGCCGTGATATAACTGAAAACATATTGAAAGCGGCGTAAAACATCAAACAAATCAATCTAGGGAGATGTAGATGAAACAGTTTAAACGATATCTAGGGCGTCCTTCATGAGACTCTAAGCTTTACCGATGAACGAGATAGTACATTTCATTGCAACGAAACAAGTCAGAAAATCGTGTTTGCGCGAAACAATGTTCCGTTTCACTTGTTATTGAACGCCGGGCAAGTATCCAACAAGATGTGATTTGAAGCTGATAAATATATACTCTTTACATGGCTCATTTAACAAGGTATTTAATTTCTTTTCCCATAGCGTGTATTGGTTACGATACATTTCAGTCTACTTGGATATATGGATATCATTCGTGTATGACCGACTCATACACTTATTCATAATACATCATACTGTTTTCCCCAATAGCTAGAATTGTTTTTACTTCCATAATTTCTATGATCTAACAAACATATTAAATTGTTAATAAATAATACTACATGTACTTCTCATTTAAATTGTAATGCGCGCTAAATGACCCTTAGCTGTCTATGCTCTGTAAAAATGAAGCATACACGATCAGTATTTAGACGTTTATTGTACTGGAAAGTGAGATTATTACTCTAAGTTTATCTCTAATTATGAATCTAATATTTCAAGTCAACTTTTGAACAGGTTTCCTATGTATGATGTGGAGTTCAGCACCTTTAAGACTTCATCAGTAAGAAATACACTGAAAGAATTCAAGCATATCTTACACGTCACGGAATGTTCTCTCTCTTCTCAAAGCTGTACTAATTTAAACATATTCGGCGACACACTGAGACACCCGAATCAGTTTATGTGATTTTAAACAAGTGTAAAACATCTTAATTTAAATATCGTAAGATGTTTTATTTCTAAACCATGATCTTTAAACCAAGATAATGCTTCCTTTCTTCAACGTAATTGGCGAAAAGCATTGCGTTTTCGAGTAAGTGTCGGCATCCTGGAGGTAGAGTACATATATGGAGTTCAGCCTCGCTTTCAGCGTATACATAATCCATATTTCATAGTTGTCAAACGAAAGCAAGGCTAGTATGAACAATATTGTTTTCAGAATGTTAAAAATCGAAAACATTTAAGCCGGAAAAGAGAAAAAATACATCTAGGTAATAGGATCGTGGTTCACCGATTATAATCTATGTAAAAGGTCGTCATGGACTAATGACTAATTGTTTGAAGTAAAGTTTAGTATTCTTCGGGGAGTATTACTGATTCAAGTATACCTATTGACACCGCGGGACATATTTCTGCTCCCCTGAACGTTTTCGTAATATAATTGTGTCCACCATTGATCTATACTGCAGTTTTTCATTTGAGATCCAGGCACTATATAACATACTTGGGATTTATTCAGAGGCACTTTCAGAGTAACTTATCCCTTTCCCACATACGGACGCCTTGCGACGCCTTTACAAGAGACGATTTTTTGAAAACAGTGTGGTAAACTTGAGGAGAAATTGGTCATTATGAGCAATTCTTTTTGCCAAATCTTTTTCAAGTCTATTTCACAATTATAATTTCATTGATAGAACGTTTTCACGTCTTTGCCTATATATTTAAAGTCCTATGCTCCAGATTTGTTGTATGTGGGAAAAGGGTTAAACGAAGAGTCGGGGATTACAGGCGAACTCCGTCAATTAAATTACAGTTTTTAATTAGCACTCACCCGAATGATCGGCGTGTTAGGTAAACCTGAATATGCTTTACATGGTTGATATGTGTTGGTTCTAATAGCTACCAGAAACATCTGTTAGCCTAACAAATCATTACTATTTATGTTCGACTATATCCGCTATGATTGACAATGCAGGGTTCGCTAGTTTGATTAGATTTAAAATAAATCAACAACACCAAATGACATCGAAAAGGCCATTTAATAAATAAATGACGGACAAATGAAAGACTTCTCAAATATCAATATCTGAACAATGCATGAAATAATGTAATATTTACGATTTGTAATCCCAATTAAACTATTGTTGCTTTTCGCAGAGAACAGCTTATATGAACGTTTTTTCTGATATTGATATAGGTGGAACAGATACTGGCGACATTGTTGCCGTGGTTATGGAACTTGACGCACATACCATAGCATAGTGAAAATCATTCGGTACACCTCGGCAGATTTCGGTACCCATCTAACCTCGGATGTATGACGGTATGTGATATACATTGTGGTGCGGTTGCCGCCCCTTAAACACATGTCTTCAAAATGTAATCGGCAGTACAACAAAATACAAGACAGAGTTTTTGTAGAAAAAACAATCTTTACCGGCGTCTCACACGTCTGACGTTCGATAGAATGTTAGTTAATAAACAAGCATCTTTTTGGCCCGCAGCCGTAGTTGTTGTTGTTGTATTTTAAATAGTTTCCAGTATGGAGGAATACGTCATACATCCGGGGTTAGATATAGTCTACCGAAGCGTTCCGAATGACATGTTCGATTAGTAAAGACTATTTTAATGTAAACAAAAGAAACATTGATCGAACGTTTCACTTTAAGGTAATACTGTTTGGTGTGTTGATATATCCCGGGGAAATGACCAGTTATATCTATCCTACATCGATGTTATCCCTGCAAAGTAGTCAAACCAGTGCATACCTTTGTATATCATTTCCCTGTCTTCCAAACCAATCTCCCAATTACTCATTGTCTGCATATATTACCCTGCAATTAAAGACCACATGTGAACAAAGACCAGATTCGGTGTTCTCTTCCAAATGGGTGGTCTTTAAACACAGGTTGGACTGTATTTGGAGTTTTTCGACCGGGCATCGAAACCTGATCACCTTCTCCGGAGGCGAATGCTATAATCACTTCAACACGGAGACGGTTATTTAAGGTTGATTGTTATGAGCCCTCGTAGCTCAGTCGGTAGCGACGGGCTGTCAATCCAGGGGTTGTGAGTTCGAACCCCAGCTCGGACAACATTCTTTCCGACGTTTGACAAAAGTAAATGTGACCAGGGACAATTCGTCTTCCACCAATGGGCTAACAGTCTATGTGGTAAAACAGCCAGTTGCTTGGAAAGTATGTTGTGTTGAGTATATATGTGATTAAGCCTGAAAACACATGAGTAATGTGAATTGGCCGCAGTGATATCACTGAAACAATGTTGAAAACGGCGTTAAACTCCAATCAATCAATTTGAACAAACACTCTTTACTAACGTTATAGGTTTTATAAACTTTAATAACAACAACATTTTCGTTTACAAAACTAATATAACGAGTTAAAAACGTAAAACCGAAGAAAAGGATGGGATGGTATTTGCACTATATTTATATCTTCCAGGAGTCATAAGTTAGAATCTCTAATCGACAAGACAAGACATTTTCGACGATTGGTGAAAATCATTTCGATCAGCGTCATCCATTTCCCTCTCAATTGGACTTTAACGCTGATATAGAAAGATAGTCAAATGCGCGGGAGGATAATTGTGTGAAGTAATGGTGCGTAAAAGCTATATCATAAATGACGTCGCCAGCGTGAAATAACGTCATTCTATATTTTTCGGTATATAACTAGTGTTATACGAAAAAAAAACCAATAAATGTTTTTTTTCATTCATAGGTAACAGGTGTGAATTTTTTTTTTTTTTAATTTTTCAATAACCCATGAAGCTTTCTGAAATGAAACTGGCCAAATCCGGGGGGGGGGGGGGGGGCCGCCATTTTGGATATGTATAAAATGAGACGAAAAACACGGATTAAAAATTATTGTCGTCTTTTTAATCATTTTTCTTTAAAATCGATATTTAAGATCATTAAAGTGCAGTATTATGTGGGAATTAACATTTGTACGAAAAGTTAAATATAAATGAAACTCTATAAGAAATATGTTTTCCCGTTCGTCAAAAAAACGACAGCATTAGTCACCTTACGCACGAACCTAAATTTTGACTGTATTGTAGCCAAAGAAGAACGTGACGTCATTTCCGTAACACTTCATCTTGGCGTAACGCCAATGGAGCGACGTAGTTTCCCGAAACAAATGTGGTATCAACATGAAATACCCCAAATTCCTATACATGAGCTATTGACTCACTCATTCAAAGTATATTGATAAATTTACCAGTAGTAACTTATTTTTTTAAGCGGCGTAAACAAAATAAAGAAAATTAAAAATTATTAGATTTCATGCACGACGAGTATCAATAAAAGTCAATTTATGACCTTGATTTGTTGTGTGTAATACTAGTGCAAGACAGACAGGCTTGGTTAGGTGAATGTTATAGCATGGATTCGATCTACGTGATATAACTGAAAAGTAAAGACTCGATGTATGCTCAATACGATGGAGTCGCTATCAAAATCGAATGGGATCCATAAATTACTACGAGATATCGACGTGTTAGATGGACGACCAAAGTACAGTGGTCTCACTATACCTCGAAAACGAAGGAGGCCGATAAAATACTTCGAGATATCGGCATGTTCGAGCGATTCCTCAATCTATTCTTATATATTAATATATGTGTTTTCAGCTTCATAATTCACTAATACTTAACTTTTTATTATGAAAAACAAGCCAGTCATAAGATCATATCAAGAAAAACAGCACAGAAGCAGTTCTGATTGATTGCACGTCAGACCAATAAGAACTGCTGCTACACTATTTCCAAACGACAGATTCCTCACAGGAATTGGTTCGAGTTATACGGTGTATCCAAGTTATAGAATGTTCGTGCTATCGCAATCACTGACAATTTTCAACAAATATGAAATTGTTTATAGGTTCTATGCAAGATACCTCGGGATTCTTGGAAGCGCCGTGTTCGAGTGGTTAGCGTCGTGTATTTGAAAACGGGCGTCCCTGGTTCGATCCCATGTCGCGGCACTACGGTCATGGTGGAGTGAGGCAAATTTTCTAGCCTAGTACTGGTTTGTTTACCCAGGGTCATGAATTAGTGAACTGTCGCCGTGATATAAGATAAATAATGTTGAAAACGGTGTAAAACATAAATTAAAAAAATGTTTGTTTGAAGAGTATAATCTGCCGGGCGAAATATACATTGCGGCAATTTTACGGAAAACTAAAGTCGTAGTAAATTAAATTTGAAAAGCAATCCTTCTCTCCTAAACACTACGTCAATATTGAGTTCGGCGATCCTGTGATGTAACTGTTTAGATCAATGTATTATTCACTGTGGAGTGCACTTTTTGCTAGCCTTGTACAGGTGTGTTCATTCAGGAAACATGAAGACACAAACTGTCGCCGTGATATTATTGAAATAATTTTGAAAACGGCGTAAAAAAAAATAAAAATAAAAATAAGATCAACTTAAACTAAAATAACGTAACATGTTTCATTCAAATTTAACATTGAGTGTGTTTTCCACATATAATACATATGCAGCAGACAATTTTGAAAACATCAATGCCAAACTATAGACATCAAAGAGCGTCTTCATGTGGGAAAGCGTTTAAGTTTTCGATTTTATTTGTAGAAATCTCTCTTTCGTGGGAAATATTGTTATCGATATTTTGGCATATTCTAACAAGCATAAATGGTCACGCGACCGAGAAAGTAGAACCTCGTCTTCATAGGTTAGATTTACATTACGCAAAGTCCATAATGTCGGTTTTCTCGTGCGACGGCCCATATGATATACTTGAATCGCTAAACACACGCAACTAGGAACTTTTGTTTATGTGTATATTCGGATATGGAACGTCTTTACTATCTTAATATGTTGTATTGTATTATACGCCGTACATTTTCACGTATACGAGGTACATATTTCCCCACAACGCTTGTATTTTGAATTGACAGACGGCTGCTCTACCTATTGAGCTACCGAGTTTCATACAAATCGATGCCATTACAAAATATGTATTTATGAAAAGTTAATTACCAGGTCAATATACTACGCAGTAATATTAAAAATATGTTTTATGTTATCATCGACATAAAGTGGTATCTCATCATAATTATATGAGTATTCGTGTCGTAATTTTAAACATTTTAAATTTATTACTAAATAAATATAAGTTACAGGTTTACCCATCAATCTTAGCCTGAAACCTATTAATACGTAAACTCAGGTGCTTAAAATAACACCGTTGTTATAGCCTAGCTACGAACGAAGCGCTTCAAACCTTAACGTTTACTTTTCATTGGTTCGATCCTTATGCTAGGCGTGTATTTTTGTCTGTCTGTTCTTTTTTTCTAAATTTGATTTGTATATATTACATAGACAATTTCATTCAGTCGATCATAAGATTCCTTTCATCTTCAAATGTTTCAATTCTAGTGCAATGTCAATGTACGTGTAATCTTGCCCCAAATGTTACAACGTATCTTACATGCACATATATTTTTTTATATAAACTTATTTAATTTAAACTTAGTTAAGTACTATTTCTCAACTATTTCATTGTCTTAACCATTTCTGTATGTATATTTGTGAATATCAACCATGAGCTGTTTATGCTTAAGTTGAAAATAAAATTTCTGTTCTGTTCTGTATCTGCACACTTTTGCACTTCATATAAATTGAATTACCACCATATATAACGGAAAGAGCATTTCATATCATGGATAATGTACCATGTCAAATGAATTATGTACCTCGTATACATGAAACTGTACTGCGTATAATACAAACCAACATCATAATACAGTAAAGGCCTTCCATATTCGGAGTTAACGGTAAACTGTTGAGTGCTGGTATCCAAAAACATGATCCAATAGACCAATACAACTGCAATATTTGTGTACATTTACATAAGTAAATTATTTTGTACAATAAGTATTGTAGAGTTAAAGAACATACGAAGTAAAAATATTAAATTGAAACGCTTTGCATAAACAATTGCTTTATAGATTGATTGGTTGATTGATTGATTGATTGATTGATTTATTATTTATTTAAATGTAACAACGTTTTGGCGATTTCGGTGATCACGACAGCAAGTTCACCTTAAGTTTTTTCCCTGGCTTTATCGAACCAGTACTACTGCATATAATTACAAAACTACCATATGTATCGAGACACTGACTGCATGTTGTATTGCATATGAAGTTATTTGAAACGTTATATGACTTTATTCACAAAGCACTTGATCAATTATCGGAAAAATGAATGACCGATCCGAGGTTCGAACTCTCATCCCTTGGCTTGAAATGTCTCGTAGTTCCTGACTGAGCTATTGCGATTCGACATTTAAAAAACATGTAAGGACAGACGGACGGACTTACAGAAGGGCGGACTGACAAAAGGGTAAAAGGAAGTAAGAACAGAAGGACGGCCGGCCGGGCAAACCGAAGGTTGGTAGGAAATCTTGAATATTAGCCCGCAATGAACTAAGTGGTGGACTATTTATTACGCTTTCGCGGATTTATGAGATTTTCGAACGTTTAAGTTTGCACTGTCTGATAACCAGTCGTATAACCTCGGCTGTACTAGTTAACATGAATGAAATATCGCACGCCGTTCTGAAAACCAGTCGTATAACCTCGGCTGTACTCGTTAACACGAATGAAATATCGTACGGCGTTCTGAAAACCAGTCGGATGACCTCGGCCGTACTCGTTAACACGAATGAAATATCGTACGGCGTTCTGAAAACCAGTCGTATAACCTCGGCTGTACTCGTTAACACGAATGAAATATCGTACGGCGTTCTGAAAACAAGTCGTATAACCTCGGCTGTTCTCGTTAACACGAATGAAATATCGTACTGCGTTCTGAAAACAAGTCGTATAACCTCGGCCGTACTCGTTAACACGAATGAAATATCGTACGGCGTTCTGAAAACCAGTCGTATAACCTCGGCTGTACTCGTTAACACGAATGAAATATCGTACGGCGTTCTGAAAACCAGTCGTATAACCTCGGCTGTACTCGTTAACACGAATGAAATATCGTACGGCGTTCTGAAAACAAGTCGTATAACCTCGGCTGTTCTCGTTAACACGAATGAAATATCGTACTGCGTTCTGAAAACAAGTCGTATAACCTCGGCCGTACTCGTTAACACGAATGAAATATCGTACGGCGTTCTGAAAACCAGTCGTATAACCTCGGCTGTACTCGTTAACACGAATGAAATATCGTACGGCGTTCTGTTACACTTGTGTCTTAAGGGACTGCTTCAAGACATTTGATCTCCAATCTTCATATGATTGATGGTTTGGTATTTTACGCCGCTTTCAACATTATATAACGGCGTACCAGTACTACTTTATTACCCCGTTCTAATTAAGCCAGTTATTGGGGGGAAAAGTAACTAGTTGGCTTTTATGAACAGTCTATATCGAGATCATTATGAGCAACTTCTCTTTTTGCCACAATGATTTCAAAATTTGTCTGCTACAGAGGCGTCATAAAGCGACTATATGTGGGGAAAGGGTAAACTGCAATCAAGAGGGATTTACTTTATTATTTTCTGTTCGTAATAATAGACGACAGCAAAACGAATTCCAAACATTTTGTAATCATGCAGAAAACATGAGATTAACATTATTATCGTCTAGTCAATTACTTATAAATCATTTTTTATTGCCAAAGTATGCACTTTAATTTTTATTTACAATCATCTTACTTTTTTTTCGTAAATAGGTAGCACCTATATATATATTAACAATGCTACGTAACGTCATAATGAAAAGCATTGAAAATGACCGCGCTATATAGCGACGTTATATATATTTTGCGCTAATAATCGTCGAATTGGAATTTATGATATAAATAGAATATAACATTCGTGTTCATTCAATACAAAATGTTATTAAACGAGTTTTCTAAAATTTCGTATTGAATGACCACTCATGTAATATCCTCTATTTATTGAATTGCTCACCGCGTCGGTGTAGTAGTGGTAGAGCGTCCGCCTCAAGTGCAGTAGGTCGCGGGTTCGACCCCTTGCCGGGTCACACCAAATACTTTATGGCTGCCCTCACTGGCGCTCAGGGTTGCGGGGTAT
Source organism: Serripes groenlandicus (assembly GCA_031761405.1). Classification (NCBI taxonomy): domain Eukaryota; kingdom Metazoa; phylum Mollusca; class Bivalvia; order Cardiida; family Cardiidae; genus Serripes; species Serripes groenlandicus. The sequence continues at coordinate 33,064,001 of JASEVX010000001.1, read as the reverse complement.
GCATTACAACAGTCTGTTGTCAGGATAAATGTACCAGTATGACTGGTAATTTACTCAGGAAATGCTGTGATATAACTGAAAACTTGTTGAAAGCGGCGTAAAACATCAAAAAAATCAATCGATGCTCTCTGATAAAGTGCTAAAATGCGTCTCAGTATATTTTGACGAACCTCTTGGTGATGTCCTCTTCCTTGATGAAGTTTTAGAGAGCTTATCCTTGTAAAGGTTGGATATTCTTTTGTTACACACAAACGACATGAATATTAAAACACCTATTCCACCGTTAAAAATAATGAATGCATACTCAAAAACCTCTTGTTTCGTGAATTGAAATAAAAATCCAAATATCCAGGTAAGCCCTGTTACAGTAGAGAGCTTTGCATAGATTTTAAAATAATTTCTGTTATTCATTGAACTAGAGTCAACAGTAGGAGATCTACTTATTTTGAAAACCACGGCTGCGAAAAAGATTAAATTTGTCAAAACAACAATACCTAGTGGTAAAGCAAACGTGTATCCAACCATTTCCGGACGTGATATATAGCAGATACCATCGCCATATCCAGTTTTCTCTTTGCCAGTGTCAACTACAACGACGACTACATTAATTGTAACAAACAAAATGGACGTCAAAACGCAGTAGACCGTGTATATGACACTTTTCATGAATTTCGAAGAAGACTGTGAGCGACTTGTTGAATGACCGATAAACACCATAAACATGTGGTAACAACATACGTTCATAGCAAACATTACCATCAACCAGAAAAAATGAACAACTGCGCCCATAATTGAACACACCCACTCAGGTACGCTGTCTCCCAAAGGAGTTGCAAATATTAACAACGCCTCTGCGAACATTAGGTAAACACATAAAAACATGTTGTTGATACCAGGTTGTGTCCGTAGTTCAGAGAACATTACGTAAGTTACCAATGTCAGAAACAAACACAAAATGGAAATACAAGCACAGACAAGTGATAAAACTCCTTTTGGAGTCACAGAGTTGTTAGTCAATTGCTTATTGTCATATTTGTCTGTAAGGGATATATATTTGTCCTTACAAATAAAGTAGTTGACCTGATTTTGGTCAACTGCCTCCTTATTATACGTTGTTTTGTCAAATGATGCATTTAACCCCATTACAAATATTCCAGTTAGCGTTTCAACAATATCAAATTCATCAGAATCTATTTTAATAAGTGGACACACAAGCGTTGACTTCACTGATTGTATCGGAGATAATACAGGTTTAAGATATTCAGCATTCGGTAAATTTGCAGAATAATTGGAGCGCGATAGTGTTGTATTTTGTACTGGATCTTTGGGAATATTATTCCCATCTGATTCACAATCAGCAATAAAGAGGGCAAAAGTAATAGATTTGCCGTCTGTTGAACTGTTTAACGTCACATATGTTTTATCAAGTTCTAACAAATTATCCACGAAGTCCGCCGAATGCGAGCCACTAAAGAGAAGTTTGAAATACCATTCAACTTGCCACATGACGTATTCTACTGTCGAAACTGTATCTTGTTCATTTTGATCCGTTTCTGTGATGTTTTCCAAGGAAGGTTCCACGATGGCAACGCTTGACGTTAAGGTCTCTGTCGACGTAGACTGTGTGCTTTGTACACTAAATTCCCCTTGTCCCTTTTCTGGACTTTGACTCGTAAACCCCCCTGTAACTGCTGTTGATAGTATATTTGTTTTACTATTGATTGTATCTTCCATTGTTGTTTGCGAAGAATTATATGTTCGGGTAGACGTTATTCGTGTTATCGTGTTTGTTGTACTGGTGACGCTTTCAAAATCAGAATCATAGCTTGAACTAGCTGATAGAAAATATCATAATTTACCGCTGCGTGGAAACAGTCCCAGGACATCATTAGATTGAGGGTGTAATCTGCGATCATGGAAACCATTTGTGCAATGTTACCTTCCCGATATATATCTAGAGGCTTAAATTTCAGTTGAAGTTTGTAGGCGACATTACTTACGCTATCACCGACTTTGACACATTCACCATCTTGTAAAATCCTTGGAAAAATACATGAAAGATCTCGACAAATACCCTGTGAATAAAAGAAATATTCGATGAAGATTTATATAAACGGTGGTCTACAAAGAGCAATCGTAGGGTATTTGCGACCAGTGTGAACAAGATAAACCCGCAATCTGATCTGCACTGTTCGTTTGACTAATCACACATGAAAAATACATGAAATATATCGACAAATACCCTGTGAATAAAAGAAATATTCGATGAAGATTTATATAAACGGTGGTCTACGAAGAGCACTCGTAGGGTATTTGAGACCAGTGTGAACAAGATACATCTCTGATCTGCACTGTTCGTTTGAATAATCACACATGAAGACTCTGAAATAGAGTGACTGTGTACCTTAAGAAAACATTTTCTGAAATTGTAAAAAATAATCTTGGATGGATTTCGTAGAGTATGGTACTACTGTATTTGTATGTATACACGTTCTGACGCTGTAATAACGTCCTATAAAATGATGATCAAATAGATAATCAAATTAAAACAAAGGAATAACTTTAAACAAAAAATCAGTTTGTTTGTTTGATGTTTTACGCCGCTTTCAAGAATGTTCCGGTTATATCACGGCCATTCCTGGGTAATTTACTAGTAATACTGGTTCATTTATCCTGTTTCCAGCGACTTAGTCGTAATGCTAACTCCACAACGCAGAGCGCCGAGGAGGGAAAGTCATTACTTCCATTGTAAAAGTATTTCGTATGACCCGGTCGGGGATTAGACCCACAATACCCCGCACCCGAGGCGGACGCACTACCCCTAACATAACGAGGCGGTGAATAAATATATATTTAGATAAATAAATAGTAATGAGCTCATATCAAAACTATTCTAAGCTGAATATATGTTTGAACCACACCTAGCGACTTTGTGGTCTTTTTGATACTCCTCTTGACATCATATAAAGCTATACATGCATACACATATTGGGTCTAGACTTCAAGTATTTTGTCAGAATGTGCATTTAGGTATAAATTACAAATATGCGGACGTTGATGACTCTAGTCAGATAGTGCTGATAAACATGCTTGTCTGTCCCTTCACTGTTCGTAGGCGTATTTAGCCACACACTCGCTAGACGCGGCTCAATAAGATAGAGCAATTTGTCGTAATACTATGGTACCATTGCATGATAAAGACAAACTTGCTTTCATAAGTAATAACTGTAAAATAGGCATCCGTCTATATAAAAACAGATACAAAAAAATGTTTGAAAAACCCCAAAATGACTGAGTGAATGTAACTCGGCAAAGGCAGGCAACACAGTCCAGGGATGATTGTACAGTATTGCGATCTATTCCGATTTGTCATCCATTCACAACCTGAAAGTTGTTGGACAATCTCGGTCACATTCCACCATCATTACGTGGCGCTAAGTAATACTTTATAAAAAATACTTAAATGCACATTTCAGCAAGAGTGTTTCCCTAATTAAAATACCTAAATATTTCACGTTTTAACAAGTCTTGTTAGTCAGCAAGGTAACTATTTATATCAACTTAGTCATTTAATAAAATACATTCCACCACTCATGTTTTACAACATATTAGTGAAACCATTGCCAACTTTTGGGCTTATCAGGCTATCGAGTGATCTCATAAATATAATAGCTCCGAGCAATACTGGCGTATGCATAAGCTTGTTTAGGTCAAATTACGCTAAATACATCCGCTGACTTGCTGATCTACAGTACTATAGTCCCTAAAAAACCATTTTGTTTGCGTAGAAATGAGTGTATACCATCACCAGAATGTATTGAATATATATGACATTAAGTTTAAATGCATTGTGAATATGTATAGGTGCACTGGAAATGATTGATTTGATCACTTTAAGTATTTTGACCTTGTTTGAAAGTAGAGAATACTAATCACCGGTTTTGTCCGGGCCCGATTTGGTCCAAAAAGACGGTTACCATTTTCGCCTGGTGAGTTCTTTCTTGCATAATGCATGACCTCACATTTTCCTTGGATTGTATTAAAGCTAGGAGGTAACTCTTTTCAATGATATAGGTGTTCTTCATGAGAAACGCTTAGAAAGTGTGACAATCGAGGACTGAATCTGGTCGATTTAAATGGAAACAAAGAAGGATTTTTTTTTGGTGTATTGTAACCTTAAGAGCTTTTGAGTCCAATATATCAAAAGTCAACTTTGTGTCAGCTGCACATATTGAAGCATTCTAGGGTACTTTACCTGGTGGGATTCGGTCAAATTGCTTGATAAATGATGAAACTGGGTGCGTGGAGTGTAATTTAGACTAATGGAGGTATCCAGCCATTAGTTAATAGCCTTTTTGACATTTTTCCACAAAAAATGATGTTTTTCAAGCTATTTAAAAATTTTCTTTGATTGGTTAATTGCCTAAAACAGGCAAAACCTTTAAGTTTAGTCATTTCTTTAAACATGGTGCACAGTAAAACCTAATATTGTTATGTGTTTATGCTTTTTTTTTTATCTTGGAGACCTATATGATGCGCGAGCGTAGAAAACTTGCCGGACTCAAGTCGTGAAACCTAGGATCGGGTTGCATAGGAAATTTGAAATTTCTTTGAAAATAATTTTCTTATTGTCCTAATATTTATTATTTTGCTTTCATTTTATATCATTCTCTTGTAAATTTACACAAAAACCAGATCTCTGAGGGTAAAGAAAGAGTCTAAAGGAGCTTCAGAGTCCAAGAAAATGACAGGTCAATTTTATGTTGTCTGCAAACATGTTCGGATACAGTCAAACTGGTTGAAAATGATGATACGGGTTGCCTAAAATGTCTGAAAACAGTACATAAATCTAAAGTTTGATCGTCTCTATGAACATTTGACACAGCAAAACCAAATATGTGATTTTTTTTCTTACTTTTCCTTTCCGAAAACCTTGCGCGAAAGCATAAAACTAAACTAAATTTGGTTGGTATAGAAACAATTAATTTTCTTTGATAATAACTACTTAATTGACCTTATGTTTTCTTTTGTGATTTTATTTTATATAATACTTAGTAAATAATTTTGTTTGGTGTATTGTAACCTTTACCAGTCATCTGTCACTGTCCGCTTGACTTGACTATATCGATCAGATAGAGAGAGTAATGGGGGTCATAAACAGTTTTGTTTTATTATATCCCCAGTCTCGATTTATTCTAGAAGAGAGACAAATTGTAAAAATATGTTTATTTAAGGCTTTGACTAAAATTGGTACTGCTGTTTTTTCTAAACTTCCAATGTGTGTATACAAAGAGAAAAAGTAACGGCTTATTTCTAAATCTATCATTTGTTGTATATACTTCTTAATTGATGTCTTTAATTAAACAACATTAAATAGAAAAAAATGTTTTACAATGAAATATGACGAAATATGCTTTTAAGTATTTTTAAAAGTTTTACTTGGCGCTAAATAAGGTTGGTGCAATTGGCGCCTTTAATCAACATATCAGATAAAGAAATACACGCCGTGCGAGCTAACAACAGTTTCCATGAGTTACAGCTAAAATTACCTTGTAATGATCGTACACCTGCGTATCAGAGCACCGGCCAGACACGTCTCTGGTGGATGTTGTATGTCTTGTATCTCTGTTAAAATCTAAAACTACTGAAAAGGATAGCATCCCGTACCCGCCTCCACCACCGTTGTAGCCACACAAGTAACTGGTTTCGTTTCTGTTTTCGTTACACAGGAGACAGAAGACGTTTTTATACTGGCGAGCATATTCCGCTCTGTAGGCATGACAGGCAGCTTCAATCAAAGGGTCGAACTGCTTCCAATGTCCCGTGACGTTACATTCCGTCACCACCTTGTTACAAACCGGCGGAAGGAAATCCTCTTCACTCATTGGCCAATCGAATTCGAGATCACACTTTTCTGTGTTCAACACATCTTGCACCAAAGAGGTGATGTTGACGTTTTTCAAGAATATTTCACCATGATAGCACGACAAACGCGGGATCATTGGTATAAGAAGGGAATCTTTGACGAAGTTACAGACACCGCAAAAAATGTTCAAGAACATTCGCCGTGAAGCCGGGTCGATGACAGGTTGTTTCGTATCTAGGTCATAATAACGTTCTGCATTCTCACATTTTGATTTGATCAGATATGTAGTTTGTGTGTCACCTGTTTTGAAAGCCTTAGAACAAAAGCGATAAACCAAATAGTAACCAATATCAGTATTGATAGCTCGTAAAGAAGTGGATCTACATTCTGCTGCTGTAGGTCGACTTGATTCCTCAACAGTCGGCACATGGTCCAAAATATCCGGACAACAAGTTCCGGAATCCACGCACGTACTCCGATTACACGAACACGCTGAACAACACTCTCTCTGTGGAGTGTCTGGAACGGGCAGCGGAAGATCGTCCAGCGTTCGTGTAGAATTAGCCGTGCTGCTGTTGCGGTTCACTGATGTATTCATGAATGTACACAACGAACTTGACCCGCAAAATGACCTGTGTACCAAATTTACAAAATCCACATCGTCACTCGAAAACGTCTGTGTTTTAGTTTTATAAATAATAAAACATGAAACAATTACTACCAGTAACCTCATTGTCAGAAGAGGAGAGAATGAACGGTAATCCACAATATCTTACACTTCGATATAGAAATGAATAAAATAATATTTTCTGTATTATAATAATAATAATTTCTGTATTATAATAATAATAATTTCTGTATTATAATAATAATAATTTCTGTATTATAATTTAACAATATTTTCTGTACGTACAGTTTTCTATCAAAAGTGTCACTATAATTGCAACGTCAATAACTCGCATTCAGAAGCTCTATCAAAATCATCGTTATTATTCATAATCGACAGTTTGCTTCGGGCTTAACTGATACGGACAACAACTGGCTTCCAGCATCGCATCCGATTATTGACTCTGACCAGATATCGAGTGTTTCATTGTAATGTAAACGGATATTATGTATGAAATTACTTGAACATAATAAATTTATATATTTAGAAAATTGTAAACTGATGGCTTTTATTATCCTTTAATCCCTTTACACACGCAGACGCATCTGCAGCAGATGACTTTTTCCACAATATTTTCAATCCTGTTCAATAATCATGATTTCTTTTATGTAAGTTTCCTATACTTATGTTAAGATAGTTTTCAAACTCGCAAATTTGTTCAAAGTGGGGAAATGCGTTACAGTAGGAAAGAAATAACTAAAAAGTCGCTATGATAATGCCGACAATTCTTTAGTTAATTGACAAACAATTATAACTGTGACTAATATCAACATACATTTGGTGAATCTTTCCCGGACACTGACGTAAATTGGCAGTTTACCTTCAGACGGCTTACCAAAATAACCCCCCCCCCCCCCTTTCTCACAACGTTTTCACCTCTATGACAAAACAAATATTTCTAAATTTTACAGAAATTGCCATGGTTACTCAGACGTTTTCGAACCAGACGATTCTTTAAAAGATCAGACGAGATAAATCGTTGTTGCCCCTACTTATCGAGCCCAAGGACAATTTTTCTCGTCTATAGATAAAAGCATTTACGAATCCTATAAATTCCCAAAAGGGCATCTTTGTTTATGGTCTCTTATTAGGTTACTGAAAGCAATGTGTCCGAGCTTTGAACTTTAATGGAAATTAATAATTTATCAAAATTAAAAACTCGTTAGATTCATTCGCAATTAACTAATGTCCTATGAGTGACCACTTAACTGTCATAAAGCCATTTGCGTACAGCAATGAATTGTATTGAATTGGGGGGGGGGGGGGGGGGGGGGGGGGGGGGGGGGGGGGGGGGGGGGGGGTCCTACTGTGTCTTACTGGGGTTTGGCGTCAACTAATGCGATTCCAATAAGACATCTCCTGACCAACAATTTTTGACTTTTATGTATGTAGTATCAAATTAGTTCAAAACTCTTGGTACGTGCAAATGGAGACGCCAGATCCTGAACCTTTAAGAGTCAACTTTAGGAAGAAATACATTCGGCGCTGAGTTTATTTAAATACTGTTATTGTGAAACTAGTCGGGTTAATCTGCCTGGTTTCTGGAACGAGCCGTTCCACGAGAAAACCAACATTGCGTAAAGTATCGACCCGGATAACACGGACAGATTTTCTGTTTTTCAAAAATCGCCTCCTCGGTATAGTTGTTGGGAGTTCTTCTCGGGTTCGTGAGGTCGCGTGTTCGATCCACGGCCGGGTCATACCAAAGATTTTGAAAATGGTACTAAAGGCTTTCTCCCTTTGGGGTGGCCCAGGATAGCCGTGATATCACTGAACAATTGTTGAAAACGGCATAAAAACCGAAAAATTGTTTGGCAAAAAACATCAGACCTAGGGCTAACGACTGATTGTATGTAAAAGGAAGGTTTACAAACAACTACTCTACTGTAACGGGTTCAGTATATAACTGAGCGTCATTCGTCTTCAACCAGTGGGCTTAATTGTCTAGGCAGCACATCGTTAGGTGAACTGGCCGCCACGTGACATATCTGAAATACCGTTAAACACGTCGTTAACCCTTCCCTTATTTAGACGCCTTCTGACGCGTCTGCAGCAGACAGCTTTTTGAAAACATGACGACAAGAAATTGCTCAAAACGAGCAATTTCTCCTTTTGGTACCATGTTTTCAACTCTATTCAATTATTGTACTTTCATTTAAAGGGAGTTTCCATTTGTTCGGATATGATTTCAAATTCGTCTGCTGCACATTGGTTTTATGTGGGAACGGGTTAAATACAATTCAATTAATAAAAGTGATTAACTAATATCCTATGCCGAGTTAGTTAGAGTTATTTTTCCAGGCTCTCCTTGCACTGGCCGCCATGACATACCTAAACTAATACCGTTAAAAACGTCGTTTAACACAATTCAATCTATAACATTGAGAAACCAATATCTGATGCCGTGTTATCTATTGCTCCTGGCTCTTTTTGAACTCCGACATACATCAAATCTACAGCAGTCGACATTGAAATCATCCTGGTAAAAACTGAAATTCTCTTTTAAAAAGTAAAATCTAAGAATAGTGTGACAAAGGGAAACATTGCTAAGTATGAGCAATTTCTTCTTTTTGCCACAATATTGTCCAAAGTCGTCTGCTGCAGAGGGCGTTAAAATACGTCTGGATTATAATAATAAAAGGATAAATGGGTTATACATTTAAGATACAAAAAAAAAAAAAAAAAAATGATTGATTGATTGATTGGTGTTTAACGCCGTTTTCAAAAATGTTTCAGTCATATCACGGCGGCCAGTTCACATGTTTCCTGGTTTTCCTCACCCCAGTACCCAACAAAACATACTCTCCATGCAACTGGCTTCCTGACCACATAGACTGTTAGCCCCAAACAAAAAACACACACTGTGTGATTAAGGGAATACAATCGAATTGATCACAGTAACAACTAGTGTATACTTATTTTGTTTGACTTTACTTAAACAAGCAAAAGGAAATGTCTTTGGTAACATTAAAACATTCATTTGAGCCATTCGACGATAAAACCAAAATTATTGACTCTGAGTAAAGTCTCGAACCGGATCAGCCTAAGCATGCCCCGCAGGCTAATACAGGCATAAACTGTTCGCCTCCTGTAGATTTTCTGTTTCAGGTATCATTACTCTTTACCTCTATCCCCATAAGACGTATTGTGTCGGCCCGGATTAGCCTGCTCGGTCCGCGCATGCTGATTTCGGTCGATATATTACGCAGATTCCAAATACCGTGAATTTAAATAGCTGTTAATTTCTTAATTGAATTTGTTGAGGATATAAGCCGCGGCATGCGATATTTGTCGCTTCAATATTCTATCACGTAAAACTGCATGGACAACCTGTTTGATGGAAAATGAAAACACTTGTATCATATATAAATATATGTCTCATGTTGACAGACAGTTAAGGCTTTGGTGAGACTGAAGGCATGCACAGGCTTACCAAAGATTTCGGAAAAAGAACCAAATTCATTTAACGCAGTTGATTAGCTTTACCACAGCGGCTTTTGGATGAATAGCATCAATGAACAATGTAACTGATTACCAGGGCATACACCATTATCAAACTTGGTCATGGCTAAATCATTCGACCTTTCCAAGCTTACATGAGCTTATAATGTGTTGGCGACCGGGAAACATGATCTAGATCTAAACAATCTGATCATAGCCTGCACGTCGCACATAGGACATATCTTATATAAACTAAAAACTTCTTGTGTCAACTCGAACTTATTTGCGATTCTTATTCTTATTCATTCGAGTCAACTAATTTATCTAAATTCAAGATCAGATAGCATATTTATGCGCAGTCTAAAAGACTCTGATCTTGGTCAACAACTTTCACTGTTAAATGATTAAATCTTATATCAAAATAACTCTATATTTAAATAAATCTAGTATGCTAGTACCGGTGGCAGGTAGGAATACAGTAGGATAAGGGTTAAAACCAATGTCTATAATTGCGTCGATTCGGGTCGTTTTTTGCGATAACTCATTCGGTAACTATGAGGGGCACCGATCCGGGAGTCGTGAGTTCGAACATCGACCGGGCCATTCATTAATTCCAATGATTGACAAAAAAGTCGCTGTGACTAACGTCATTCGGCTCCAATAAATAGGTTAACCCTTTCCCACATACAACAAATATGCAGCAGACGACTTTGAAAACATCCCCCACCCACCACCAAAAAATAAATAAGTGGGAAACTCCCTTAAAATGAAAGTTCAATAATTGAATAGAGTTGAAAATAAGGTGACAAAAGGAAAAATTGCTCGTATTGAGCAGTTTCTTCTTTTGTCGCCATGTTTTTAAAAACCCTGCTGCAGAGGCGTCAGAAAGGGTATAGGCTTAATAAGTAAATGAACGAAGGTAATCGGAACTGTATGCAAAATATTCAGATATAAACTACTGTGCATTATGTTGATCAATTTGCAGTGTAAAGTGAATATCACTTTATTTCAACACGTCCAACATTAGGGGATATTAGAAATAAGTAACTTAAACCTTCTTTTCACGAAATATTCCGAACAAAAGCGGGACGGACGGACATAGAAACTTAAAGGGAACTTATTCTGTGAAAGATCATCGAACCGGAACGTGTTGATAATATGTACGTCTCTTCTTGTTAGTGAAGCTTTGCTCGCTAAATAAATAATTCTGCACGGCGAGGGTAAACAAAATCAAATAATAAATAGGTGAAGCTGCCCATCAAGTTTGAATACAAGTCAGTGGCTGCTGAGATAAAGCCGGACGAAAGCTGGATGGACGGACAAAGCGGTGACTTTATGCTCCTCCGAAATTTGTTCGAGTCGCATTCTTAATACGTATGCTTTTTAAGATAGATTAATTCGGAAATACTCTATATAAACGACACCATATATGAACATGGCGATATATATGAACATTCAATATAAAGAAAACTGGAGCATTCAGTGGAAGTGTCAATACTTTTATATTTGCGAACAGTTCTGAAATCAGCAGAATACACGAAAAGTAGAATTAAATAAAAAGTGAATTTTTTATTCAAGAACAAGTAAATACTAACAAATACAAACAATACAATTCTTTAAAACCTCATGCCAACATGTTTTGGAAAAACAAAGTCCAGTCAGTCATGGTCGTCATTTTAAAATCACCTACTTATAGATGTGCTGCAATCGTCTGGCACACACATTATTTCGCGTGCTTATAAACAAACCGATATACAATTATAGAATAAATCCTGCAATATATGTTTATAAATTAAGTAGTTTATGTTGTTGTGTCACAAGACCGTGGCACAGCTATAGTTGAAAATGATAACAAACACAGATAGGTTAGTTATAAACTACTTCATAATATTAATCCAACACCTCAGATCATCAATAAATGGCAACATATCGATAACATAAACTGTATAGCTTGTAACACTACAGAACACATTGAGCATTTCTTTATTAATTGTTTATAAATAACTCAACCCATTTGGGTCGCACATTAAAAACAGTGTCAACAAATGTGGTAGATCCAGGAATATTCAAAACTAATTTCAAATGTTGTTGGTTATAGAATTGGAAATATTGATTATGACGGTATATTTATAAAATACCGTTATAGTACCACATTGTTTCGGCTCGAAAGTTTACACGTGCTCCATTCTTGAACAAGAAAAGCAAAACTTCAGGGTTGTAGTTGTACTTTCATTTTGATTCTTTTCTGCTAAGCTCTGTAGCCTTTGTTTTAGATGACTGACCAATGGTTTTACCTATATCCGTTCTTGAAACCTTTTGGCAATTTTCTGTGTGTACATATTATAAATTATTTTGTTACACACAAAGGACAAGAACATAAAAACTCCTATACTTCCGTTCAGAATTATAAATACATATTCAAATACCACTACATCTGTTAATTCAAACAGAAAACCAAATATCCACGTTAAGCCAATTACACTGGAAAGTTTAGCGTAAATCTTAAAACAATTTCTGTTTTCTTGTTGCTTGAACTTACATTTGGAGATCTACTCATTTTGATAACCACAGTCACGAAAAAAGCAAGGTTTATTAACAAAATCATTCCTAACGGCAATGCAAAAAAAAAACGTAGCAACCATTTATGGACGAGATATGTAGAATATCCCATCGCCGTATCCGTTTTGTGCTTTGTTAGTATCGACAACAGCGACAATTATATTAATGGAAACGAACAAGAGAGAAGACAAAATACAATACATTTTGTATAGGAGGTTTTTCGTTAATCTCGATGCAGGTTTAGTTATATTGGCTGATTGTCCAATAAACACAATTACCATTTGATAACAGCAAACGTTCATTGCAAAAACAACCCTCAACCAGATATAATGGACAAGTGCACCTAGCAGTGCACACATGGAATCAGAAACACTATCGACAATGTGAAAAACGCTTGTGCGCAGATGAGGTAAACACAAACAAAGATGTTGTTGATCCCAGGCTGTGTCCGCAGTTTATCGAATAGAAGATATGTAATCAATGTCAAGAAAGAACACAGAATTGAAATACAGGCACAAACAACTGATAAAACTCGGCCATTCATTAATTGTGGTGTTATCCAAGTTTCTCTTCCTTGTCACAGTGTATCATTACTGATATATTTGTCTGTACTTCGTACATATGTATATTTACAAATACTGTACATGTTTGTATTTTGGCCAACACTTTCTTTTTTATAATACTTCTAGTCGAAGGTTGTATTGAACTTCATTACAAATAGCCCAACTGGCATTTCAACAGTATTGTATTCACTGTTGTATATTGTGACCAGCGGACACACGAGTGTGTGATTCAAAGCTTGAATCGGAGACGTAACTGACTCTCGGTGAGACGACATTAATGGAAGAGTTGGTTAGCGGTGTGTTATCTTCTGGATCTACAGGACTCCAAAACTCGTCTGTTTTGAAATCCGTTATAGATATAGAAATGTTAATCGGTGGTGACATCGTTGACCCACTCAGTGTGACAATTGTTCCGTCTAGTTTTAAAATATTGCCGACGAAATCAGCTGAATGTTTACCACTTATTGCATCTCTGAAATACCATTCAACTTTCCAAATAAGATAGTTCACATTCAGTATCGGCGTCATTTCAACATCTCCATTGTCTGACAGATCTACATTTCCTGAGACGTCTGGTACAATCGAGGAAACGACTACATGTTCCAGTGGGATGCTGGGGGTTGTTACAAGTTGTGTTAGTAATGTCTGACCTGGTTTAGTGTCATTACTAGTTTCCAATGTAGTCTTATAAAATAAACCATACTTTACAACAGCATTTAGACTTACCCAGTTCACCAGAAGAGTCTCTGTGTATTTGCCGATCATTGGCGCGATGTTGTCGATTTCACTGGCCTTATATAAACCGAAAGGATGTAAATTCAACTAAAACGAGTAGGCTACTTCAGTCACTGTATCACCAGTGTTGATGCACTGACCAAGTTGTAGGATTATCGGGAAAATACAGGGTAGATCTCGACATTCACCCTGTTGAATAAAATAATACATGTCGTAGGTTTTTACAACTAAGCCGAGCTCGGAATACGGTTATGCGAAAAACGATTATTTGATTAATAGTTCGAAATCATTGTGGGCTAAATAGTCTACGTGATGAGTTGACAAATTGCCTCTGAAGAATGTTATGTAGAGCACACGTTTAAGAAGCCAGAAAAGACACAGAATGTGAACTAACAACCGTGATTAAACTGAAAGGGCGCTACAACCCAATTATCAATCGATCACGCACTACTTATAGAAGGCGGAATGACATATAATGACAATTAACCAGTAACCTGTCAATAGTTGATGAAATACACATCATTTCTTATCTTGGATTCAAACGTTGGTACTTTGTTTTTCGTCTGAAGTATAGTATATTGAAGGAATTTAAGCTATACAAATGAATGACTTTGTATGAGCGATATTTTAAATGTTTAGCAAACTTTCGTAGCATCCATTGTTTCATTTACTGAAACTTGTGTCATTGGAATTATCTTTGAACATTAGTACGCTTTACCACAACTATGTCAGTGTGAATAAACATGTACTGACACATAATGACACTAACATTCTTAAAGGTAAACGTACAAAAGGTCATGTCACACGAGTAACAATATATGTATACATATCCAATTACAAACTTGTTTTAAAAATTCAGTAAATTTAAAATTGAAAAATACCTTGGAATGGTCGTAAACTTGCGAATCAAAGCACTGTGTGGATGTATCTTTGATTAGTGTAGTCTTTGTGTTGAAATCGAGTACGGCGGCAGAAAACGACACAGCTGCAATAGCAATTTCTTTATCAAGAGTATCACAAGAGAAAGTTGATGCAACGCATCAATGTCGCCGGAAATTCATACTGCAGTCATGCATAACACTTACATTATAGTAGTTGAAAAAAAAAACCAGTTATTAACTAAAGGGCATATTGGAACATCAGGGGTGGAGTCAAGTGAAAATGTATCGTAACTTGCATTTTTTTTTGTCAACGAAGTGAATGTCCTTCATTGAAATATAAATAAAGCCTTTCATTGCTTATGATCAATCTCCATTCTAAGGTAGGTTGACCATATACACAGCCAACTAATTATTGATCATAAACAGGAAATGAGTAATCTTGCCAATCATTAGTCTAATCATGTTTTAAAATTATGTAATGATGAGCACTCTTGTGTCAATGATGCATAATCATATGCAGATTGCAAGCATAATGCGTGTAGGGAATCTAATAACACGTTTAAAATTGTCAAGGACGAAATAAATTTGTACGAAAGACCCGATTCGTTTCTTCTTCGCATAGTTGTCGTTCTTTACACTATCTTTATAGGCAGATAGTGTGCTTTAAAATGATATAATGATGAGCGCCCTTGTGTTAATGATGCATAACAATATGCAGATCGCAAGCAAAATGCCTGTAGGGAATCTAATTACAAATTTAAAATTGTCAAGGACGAAATAATTTTGTACGAAAGACCCGATTCGTTTCTTCTTTGTATAACTGTCGTTTGTTACACTCTCTTTATAGGCAGAGAGTGTTCATTCAAAATATTTTTTTATATTAAAACCAGTTTTATCTCAGTTTGTTCTTTTCGTCAATTGTTTCGAACCAAATAAACATTTTAAATCACCTATAATTATCTATTTGTAAATGATTGTAAAGAACGTCTCTCTGCAAAGGAGATTTATCTACGCAGTCGGTATTCGGTAGTCACTTGATCAACATATTTAGCTTAGAAACATATCCTATTTTAGATGTTCATGGATTAACATTATTAAATGAATTCTACATAAATCAAGACATCTCTTTGAACATGAAAATAACATTCAGTAAGTTAAAATTGCTACATAAAGGAGAATTCGAAGAGATTTGTATCTCGATATTGACACATAACAGTCTGCAGCAAGTCTAGCAGGGACTCTTTTGTCTTCGTAAATAAGACAGAAAAACATAAATGCGAGTCAAAATAAAGAAACTGCAAATACTTAAAACATTAGATTATTTATTTCATTTTAGATGTGTCATAACTAAATGTTTTAAACAATCACAATTGTAATATGTTCAAGACATTTAAATTTGTTTTTTCTCATAATAACTCTCCTCCCATGTCATTTCCAAAAAGATATTAAAAATAGAAGTCGCGGGCTTCTGCACGGCGACTAATAACAAGAGTCTGTATTCTCAAATTCGTTACATTGGAAACAGAAGATGTTGTTATACGTAAAGTCGTATTCGGCGCTGTATGCATGACAGGCTGCTTCGGTCGAAGGGTCGTAATGTTTCCATAGACCTGTTACATTACATTGTGTCACTAGATACCGGCAAGTTGGGCGGGAGGTATTTACTTCCGATGTCCAAAGGAACTCTAAATCACAGCGCTTTGAAGATAGAACATCTTTGATTAGATTCTCATCCTAACTCGGCGGACATTCTTTCCGACGTTTGAGAAAAAGTCAACGTGACATTCGTCATTCTTCTTTCATCCGGAGGCGAATGCTAAAATCACTTCAACACGTAGACGGTTATTTAAGATTTAATGTTATGAATAAAAACTCTGTACCAACGTTATATGTTGTATGTACTTTAATAAAAACACCACGTTCATTTACAAAGTATATACAAGAGAAAGTTGATGCAACGCATCAATGTCGCCGGAAATTCATACTGCAGTTATGCATAGAACTTACATTATAATAGTTGAAAAAACAGTTATCAACTGAGGTGCATAGTTGAACATCAGGGGTGGGTCAAGTGAAAAAAATGTATCATAACTTGCATTTTTTTTATGATCAATCTCCATTCTAAGGTAGGTTAACCATACACACTGCCAACTAATTATTGATCATAAACAGTAATTATAAGATTTGTGAATTCCACATACACTTTGCAAGATGTTTGTCAGAATATTTGAATTTTATTATTTATCAATAAAACCACAAACAAGACAGTTAAGGATTTGCATGCAATAGCACGTCATTTTACCTTTATCATATTAAAGTCAACATTGGACACCTTTGTAGTGCTCAATCTACTTTTAAACTTTGTGACAATGAGAAAAGGGTCATGCGTTTTCTCTTTTTCTCAAAATGATATTAGCTTGGCATCCTAATTATATCATACTTTGACAAATGTTAAAATGTAGTCCAATATTTATGAATTAGACCACCCTCGAAATATAATATCCGCTAAACAGTTAAATTTCATTGAAATTGTTGTTAAATTTCAAACTTAATTTCGAACATAAACTAGGACTAGTCTGGCAACATGGCGGACGATTTCATTTACCAAATTAAATATCGGTAAATCCGATAAATACGGCCAAGTATATGTTGATGTTCATTTTTCAATTTAAACGTGATACAACTATTGGAAGCCGCCAGGATGCGGCTTTTGTAGGCATGCTTAGACATTTCGAACAAGGAGAATATTTAGACCTGCCAGCGTGACCACATATCTTGATTTGTCTTTGTCCTTACTAAGAACATTAATTTAAGTTAATGACTTTTAAAACATCCCTTTTACACTCTATATACATGTGTGAGTTTTACAAATTAAAAACAAAAGACAAAGGCCAGTATATTAATTGAATATATGTACATTTTTATTTAAGCGAAATTCATACTGTATCTTGTCTAAACAGTAAACTAAATTGGTTACCTGCCTCATACGCTTTATTAGTTCGATAGTATGTTAAACCGGGAACCATGAACAAGAGAAGGCACGCAGTAAATGTAATCTGTTTCTTGTTGTTGTTGTTTGGCGTTGTTTACCCTCGCGCTCGGCATTAATGCCATTCCGTTCCTTACATGCTATCATATATTACGCAGTAATTCTAGATGAAGAAGTACAGACATGAACATATAAACCACAGAAATATCTGTTTCACAATAAATGTGGCCGTCTAGTTGAAATGTTAATGTTTATCAAACTTATTCATACGAATCACAAGAAAAACATACTGGTAGTACTTAAAGGGAGGTAATTTGAAGTATATACGCACAATTTAACTAAGTTTCCATTTGGTCTGACACCTTTGTCTAATAATACACATGTATGACGATTTAAATAAACAATTTAAAGGGAATACAAATATTTAACACAGTTAAACATTTATTTAAGCGAAATTCATACTGTATCTTGTCTAAACAGTAAACTGAATCGGTTACCTGCCTCATACGCTTTTTTAGTTCGATAGTATGTTAAACCGGGAACCATGAACAAGAGAAGGCACTCAGTAAATGTAATCTGTTTCTTGTTGTTGTCGTTTGGCGTTGTTTACCCTCGCGCTCGGCATTAATGCCATTCCGTTCCTTACATGCTATCATATATTACGCAGTAATTCTAGATGAAGAAGTGCAGACATAAAAATATATAAACCACAGAAATATCTGTTTCACAATAAATGTTGCCGTCTAGTTGAAATGTTAATGTTTATCAAACTTATTCATACGAATCACATGAAAAAAATCCTGGTAGTACTTAAAGGGAGGTAATTTGAAGTATATACGCACAATTTAACTAAGTTCCCGTTTGGTCTGACACCTTTGTCTAATAATACACATGCATGACGATTTATGGGGTATTTAAACAATTTAAAGGCAATACAAATATTAAACACAGTTAAACATTTAAATACATGTTCAGCAGCTAACCGTTTACCACATACAACAACCAAGTTGGTAGAGGAAAGTTTACGTCGTGCCGGGTTAGCTAGTCTCAATATAAAATCGCAAATATTGGAAATATACTTATACACAAACGGACGTTTCTAGTTTCAGTACATACAAACACGGTTCATACTTAAATTTACTTTAACATGTTGGTATATTGAAATGGGTGTTTCTGTGAGATTCACAGACTTAGTACGTTGAAATGAAAATGTGTTTATAACATTATAAATTTTATATTCATACCTATACATTAGGGTATCTACAAACAATTAATGAAATGTGTACACATTTATCTTGGCATAAATTTGATTTTGATGTTTTTACTAATTTAAATAATAGTTTTCATTCATATCATTTCAATGTTTATTAATCTTATTCATACGAATCACAAGGTAAATATCCTTGTATTGCTTAAAGGGAGGTAATTTGAAGTATACAACAGTCTTCAAAGGGATAAATATGTCAGCGTATTACCGTCTACAGTTGTTGGAAGCCGCCAGGAGGCGGCTTCCTGTAGGGATGCTTTTAATTTTCGGTCAAGGAGAATGTTAAGACCTGCCAGCGTGACCACATATCTTGATTTCTCTTTGTCCTTTCTAAGTACATTAATTTAAGGTAATGACCTTTAAAACATCCCTTTTACACTCTATATACATGTGTAAGTTTTACAAGTTAAAAACAAAAGACAAAGGCCAGTATATTAATTGAATGTATGTACATTTTTATTTAAGCGAAATTCATACTGTATCTACTCTAGACAGTAAAATAAAGAACCCTTCTATTGAATGTGTAAATGTAGTCTGGTTCCTTAAAATTACATGCTCTGATATATTACGCAGTAATTATACGAAGAAGCCTCGTCCCGTATTCACTAAACTTTTCCATTTAGATATTTGTCTAAATCTAAATCTTAATATATAGTCCACGTTTTAGATTTAATCCGTATTCACCAACGCGTTTTAAACTTATCTCAATTTGGTCTAGTGTGTAAATGTCGTAAGCGGCCACGCAGCGACTCTGGTTCCCGAATCAAGTTAAGAGCTAAAATAAAACAGTACCATTCATCTATAGTCTATTTATAGATTTTCATTTTTATCGCAATTTCACATACATTTTTCATTTGCTTTGCTTTTAATAATCTGACTTTCATGTTCCGTACATACTGGATTCAAAGTTAACTTTGAGTACAATTGTCATCGCAAAATGCAGACATGAAAAGATTTAAACCACAGAAATATCTGTTTCAAGATCAATTTCGTTCTTTTTCGCTGTTGCAGTTCCATATTTCATGAATATCGCGGTAAACACGATATCGGTGTATTTTGCCTAGCCAACAACATGTTTTATCACGGATGCGATGTGAACATCCAGAATACTTAAATGAAATGAAATCTTCTGGTTCTTACAAACAAAGTGTGATCGGATTAACTGAACTGTATTTAACTTATCACTGTAAATGTAGACAGCATTTTAACTCTTATATTAACTGGTAAATTTACAGTTTGAGAAATAAATTCAAGTAAATTTTCAAGCACTGGTATAACGTTTTCAAAAAAATTGAAACTAGTTCCTATGTTAAGCCTTTCCCTTATACGTAGCACATTAAGTGAACATTGGAACATCTTGTTAAATGACGGTATAAATTATGGACATAAAGTAGAAAACATTGTAGCAAAAGGATAAATTCCTCGTGATCAATTTCTCTTTTTGTCACAATGTTTTCAAAAGTCGCTGCAGCTATTGTCAGTCTTTCGGATTAGCTGCAGCTATTGTCAGTCTTTCGGATTACGTGTACATAGAAATACGTTTACTTGATTTTCTGAATGCTAATCACGACACGAGTTCACATCAGTTTCGTCAACTCGAGATTGTGCGTTTGTAATCCGACAGCTTTGATCATAGTTTTAATTGCTCAATTTGCCACAATAATTTCAACTCTTTTCAATTATCTTACTATCATTTATAGAGATTTTCTATGTTTTGTACTTGATGATTTTAAAGTATGTCAGATAAACATCATTGAAATCATTGTGGCAAAAGGAGAAATTGCTCATAATGAGCAATATCTGCATTTGCCACAATAATTCAAGACTTTTCAATTATCATACGATCATTTATAGAGATTTCTTTTTAACTTGATAATTTCAAAGTCGTCTACTGCAGATTTGTTTTATGTGGGAAACCCTTATCCATTATCATGACTTACCGATACAAACGAAAAACAGATTTTCTGTGTGTCAGCATTATTTGATAAAACATAATCATAACAGGGCGTGTGTTCAATACAAATAGTTGATTGTTTTTGGTACTAATTTAAATTATCATAACCTCTTGTCCATTTATCTTTAGTATTATATGTCACTTTTTATGATCAGCTTAACTCTAAATTATCTCATTCACTTAAAACACAGACCCTGCCAGGTTAAATATCCTACATAAAACTTATATCTTCAATAATCGATATCAGCATTACTGATTACAGCTTAAATTGTTCTAATGTTTGTGGCTTTAAATGATCTTTTTTCTTATTTCTTCATGTGAAACGAAATATTGCGGCTTCTCTTTGATGCTTTGCATCAAACATCCGTCTTGTTTGTGGATTTAAATGTTCTTTTTTCTTATTTCTACATGAACAACACAAAATTGCGGCTTCTCTTTGACGCTTTGCGTCAAACATTCGTCTTGTCCAGTTCTTGTATATCTCATGATCAAGCTTTGTTCACGACAAACGATGTACTCTAGAGGTAAATACAACTTATTGGTTAACACCGAATGAGAGCAGTAGTAAATAGTAGCGTGTGC
Source organism: Serripes groenlandicus (assembly GCA_031761405.1). NCBI lineage: Eukaryota > Metazoa > Mollusca > Bivalvia > Cardiida > Cardiidae > Serripes > Serripes groenlandicus. Next base: position 33,042,497 of record JASEVX010000001.1, on the reverse strand, counting down.
AAACATTACAAATCTATGCAGGTGTAGCCGCTAGTCACGTGATCAACAGTTTTAGCTTAGAAACAATTCATATTTTAGATATACATGGATAAACATTATGAAATGAATTCTTCACAAATCAAGACATCTCTTTGCACATGAAAATAACATTCAGTAAGTTAAAATTGCTATTAAAAGAATAATTCGACGTGATTTTTATCTTAATATTGACACATAACAGTCTGTGCTGCAAGTCTAATAGGGATACTTTTGTCTTGGTAAATAAGACAAAAAAACATAAATGCGAGTCAAAATAAAGAATCTGCAAATACTTAAAACATCGGAATATGTATTTCATTTTGGATATGTCATAACTTAGTGTTTTTAAACAAACACAATTGTAATATGTTCAAGACATTTACATTTGTTTTTTTTCTAATAATAACTCCTCCTCCCATGTCATTTCCGAAAACCTATTAAAAACATAAGTCGCGGGCTTCTGTCCCGGCGACTATTTACAAATAAAACACGTTACACCGATAAAAATAATGTTAGGACATTTGCACTATCTTTATATCTAACAGGGGTCATAAGTTTAAATCACTGATCGACAAAACAACAGAACTGTCCGACAAATCAAACATCGTCATCACGCTCATTGCTCACCGCATCAGTGATGTACTGGTAGAGCGTCCGCTTCGAGTGCAGGAGGTCGCGGGTTCGATCCTTGGCGCCGGGACATATCACAGACTTTATGGCTGCCTCCTTGGCGCTCAGAGTTGCGGGTTTAGCATTACGACTAACTGGCTGGTGTCAGTATAAATGTACCAGTGATACTGGTAATCTACCGTGATATCACTGAACAAATGAAAGCGAGGTAAAACACCAAACTATCAATCGATGCTCTCTGAAAGGGTGCTAAAATGCGTCTCGGTAGGTTTTGATGAACTTCTTGGTGATGTTCCCTTTCTTGATGGAGTTTTAGAGAGTTTATCTTTGTAAAGGTTGGATATTCTTTTGTTACACACAAACGACATGAATATTAAAACACCTATTCCACCGTTAAAAATAATGAATGCATACTCAAAAACTTCTTGTTTCGTGAATTGAAATAAAAATCCAAATATCCAGGTGAGACCTGTTACAGTAGAGAGCTTTGCATAGATTTTTAAATAATTTCTGTGATTCATTGAACTAGAGTCAACAGTAGGAGATCTACTTATGTTGAAAACCACGGCTGCGAAAAAGATTACATTTGTCAAAACAACAATACCTAGTGGTAAAGCAAACGAGTATCCAACCATTTCCGGACGTGATATATAGCAGATACCATCGCCATATCCAGTTTTCTCTTTGCCAGTGTCAACTACAACGACGACTACATTAATTGTAACAAACAAAATGGACATCAAGACGCAGTAGACTGTGTATATAACACTTTTCATAACTCTCGAAGTAGACTGTGAGCGACTTGTTGAATGACCGATAAACACCATAAACATGTGGTAACAACATACGTTCATAGCAAACATTACCATCAACCAGAAAAAGTGAACAACTGCGCCCAGAAATGAACACACCAATTCAGGTACGCTGTCCCCCAAAGGAGTTGCAAATGTGAACAACGCCTCTGCGAAAATTAGGTAAACACATAAAAGCATGTTGTTGATACCAGGTTGCGTCCGTAGTTCAGAAAACATTACGTAAGTTACCAATGTCATAAACAAACACAAAATAGAAATACAAGCACAGACAAGTGATAAAACTCCTTTTGAGGTCACAGAATTGTTAGGCAATAGCTTATTATCATATTTGTCTGTAAGGGATATATATTTGTCCTTGCAAACGAAGTAGATGACTAGATGTTCGTTAACTGCCTCCTTAGTATACTTTGTTTTGTCAAATGATGCATTTAACTCCATTACAAATATTCCAGTGTACGTTTCAACAATATTGAATTCATTAGAATCTATTTTGATTAGTGGACACACAAGCGTTGACTTCACTAATTGTATCGGAGATAATACAGGTTTAAGATTTTGAGCATTCGGTAAATCCGCAGAATAATTGGAGCGCGATAGTGTTGTATTATGTATTGAATCTTTTGGAATATCATTCCCATCTGATTCACAATCAGCAATAAAGAGGATAAATGTGATAGATTTGTCATTTGTGGAACTATTTAACGTCACATTTGTTTGATCAAGTTGTAAAATATTATCTACGAAGTCCGCCAAATGCGAGCCACTAAAGAGAAGTTTGAAATACCATTCGACTTGCCACATGACGTATTCGACAGTCGAAACTGTATCTTGTTCATTTTGATCCATTTCCGTGATGTTTTCTAAGGAAGGTTCCACGATGGCAACAGTTGAAGTTAAGGTCTCCGTCGACGCAGTCTCTGTGCTTTGTACACTAAATTCATCTTGTCCCTTTTCTGGACTTAGTCTCGTCAACCCTCCTGTAACTGCTGTTGATAGTGTATTTGTATTAGCATTGAATGTATCTTCCATTGTTGTTTGCGAAGAATGATATTTTCGGGTAAATGTAATTCGTTTAATCGTGTTTGTTGTACTTATGACGCTTTCAAAATCAGAATAATTGGTTCTAGCTTGAGCTAGCTTATAGAAAAGATCATAATTTACCGCTGCGTAGAAACATTCCCATGACATCATTTGATTGACGGTGTAATCTGCGATCATGGAAACCATTTGTGCAATGTTACCTTCCCGATATATATCTAGAGGCTTAAATTTCAGTTGAAGTTTGTAGGCGACTTCACTTACTCTATTACCGACGTTGACACATTCACCATCTTGTAAAATCCTTGGAAAGATACATGAAAGATCTCGACAAATGCCCTGTGAATAAAAAAAATATTCGATGAAGTTTTATATGAACGGTTATTTACGAACAGCAATTTGAGGGTATTTCCGACCAGTGTGAACACCATTTAGGAGCATTTGCACGATCCGATCTGCACTGTTCGTTTGAATACTCTGAAATACACCGTACATTAAGAGAGCATTTTCTAAAATTGGATGGATTTCGTAGAGTATTATACACTGTATACGTATGTATAAACGTTCTGACGCTTTAAGGACGTCCTATAAAATGATGATCAAATAGATAAACAAATAAAAACAAAGGAATAAATTAAAAATCAGTTTGTTTGTCTGATGATTTACACCGCTTTCAACAATGTTTCAGTTATATCACGGCCATTCCTGGGTTACATACTAGTGATACTGGTTCATTTATCCTTTTGCCAGCTGCCAGTAATAATGCTTACCCCACAACCTAGAGCGCCAATCATTACTTATATTGTAAACGTCTTTGATATGAGCCGGCCGGGGATCGAACCCGCGGTCTCCCGCACCCGAGGCGGATGCACTTCCACTAACCCAACGAGGCGGTGAATAAATATATATTTAGATAAATAAATATTAATGAGCTCATATCAAAACTAGCGACTTTGTTTAAATTAGCACTTAGAAACGTTGGTGGAATTGGCGCCTTGCTCTTTGAATACTTAATAAATATATCACAACAAGGTTTACATGCCGTGACTACCTACAACAATTTTCTTGTGTTACAGCTAAACTTACCTTGTAATGATCGTACACCTGCGTATCAGAGCACCGGCCAGACACGTCTCTGGTGGACGTTGTATGTCTTGTATCTCTGTTGAAATCCAAAACTACTGAAAAGGATAACTTCCCGTACCCTCCTCCACCACCGCTGCCTGCGCCACCGCCGTTGTAGCCACAAGACTTACTGGTCTCGTTTTCGTTACACAGGAGACAGAAGACGTTTTTATACTTGCGATCATATTCCGCTCTGTAGGCATGACAGGCAGCTTCAATCAAAGGGTCGTACTGCTTCCATTGACCCGTGACGTTACATTCCGTCACCACCTTGTTACAAACCGGCGGGGAGAAATCCACTTGACTCATTGGCCAATCGAATTCGAGATCACACTTTTGGGTGTTCAACACATCTTGCACCAACGAGGTGATGTTGACGTTTTTCAAGAATTGTTCACCACGATAGCACGACAAACGCGGAATCATCGGTATAAGATCGGACTCTTTGACAAAGTTACAGACACCGCAAAAAATGTTCAAGAACATTCGCCGTGAAGCCGGGTCGATGACAGGTTGTTTCGTATTTAGGTCATAGTAACGTTTTGCATTCTCACATTTTGATTTGATCAGATATGTAGTTTGTGTGTCATCTGTTTTGAAAGCCTTAGAACAAAAATGATAAACCAAATAGTAACCAATATCAGTATTGATAGCTCGTAAAGAAGTGGTTCTACATTCTGCTGCTGTAGGTCGACTTGATTCCTCAACAGTCGGCAAATGGTCCAAAATATCCGGACAACAATTTCCGGAATCCACACACGTACTCCGATTACACGAACACGCTATACAACATAATCTATTTGGAGTGTCTGGAACGGGCAATGGAAGATCGTCCAGCGTTCGTGTAGAATTAGCCGTGCTGCTGCGGTGCACTGATGTATTTATGAATGTACACATTGGCCCGCAAAATGACCTGTGTACCAGATTTACAAAATCCACATCGTCACTCGTAAACGTCTGTGTCTTAGTTTTATAAATAATAAAACATGAAACAATTACTATCAGTAACCTCATTGTCAGAAGAGGAGAGATTGAACGGTAATCCACAATATCTTACACTTCGATATAGAAATGAATAAAACAATATTTTCTGTATTTATTATAATAAATATTTTCTGAATGATAATTTAACAATATTTTCTGTACGTCTGTTCTCAATCAAAATTGTCCCTTTAATTGTAACGTCAATAACTCGCATTCAGAAGCTCGATCAAAATCATCGTTATTATTCATAGTCGACAGTTTGCTTCGGGCTTAAGTGATACGGTCAACAACTATCTTCCAGCATCGCGTCCAATTATTGACTCTAATAATATATAAATGCGTTACAGTAGAAAAAAAAGATTACTAAAAAAGTCACTATGATAATGCCGACAATTCTTTAGTTAAATAACAACATTTATAACTGTGACTAATATCAACATGCATTTGTTTAAACTTTCCCGGACCTTGACGTTAATTGGCAGTTTAGCCTCAGACGACTTACCAAAATAACCCACCCCCTTTCTCACAACGTTTTCAACTATATGTTAATTATCTTTTTCAAATTTAACAGAAATTGCAGATGTTTTCGAGGCAGACGATTTTTTAAAAGATCAGATGACATAAATTGTTATTGTCCTGACTTATCGAGCCCAAGGACAATCTTTCTCGTCAATAAATAAAAGCATGTACGCATCCTATAAATTCCCAAAAGGACACCTTTGTTTATGGATCCTTATTACTATAGATTACTGAAGGCGTTGTGTCCGAGCTTTGAACTTTAATGAAAATAAATAATAAATAAACAATTAAAGACTCGTGAAATTCATTCGCAATTAACTGATGTCCTATGAGTGACCCCTCAACTGTCATACACCCATTTGCGTACAGCAATGAATTGTATACGGTTAATTCAAATACGTAATTGGTTTATTTGTTTATTCGAATAGCTTAATGCCGCTTTCAACACTATTGCATTTATATCACGGCGTGTCCTGTGTAGTTTACCAGTAATATGTATTCCAGGTCTTACTGAGTCTTTCTGGGGTTTGGCGTCAAGTAATGCGATTCCAATGAGATAGCTCGTGACCAACATTCTTTGCCTTTTATGTATGTATCAAAGAAGTCCAAAACTCTTGAAACGTGAAAATGGAGTCGCCCGATTTTGAACATTGAAGAGTCAACTTTAGGAAATACATTTGGCGCTGACATAGTTTATTTAAATCATTTTGTCGCGCAACTGTTCGAGTTATTCTGCCTGATTTCTTTTTGTCATGAAATGAGCTGTTCCACGAGAAAACCAACAGCCTGGACTCTGCGTAAAGTATCGACCCGGGGAGCCTAAGCATGCCGCGCAGGCTAACCCGAACAGACACTTTTCGCCTCCTGTTGATTTTCTGTTTCAGGAATAATTACTCTATACCTCTATCCCCGTGAGACGGAATGTGTATGTAAGGATTAGCTTGCATGGATTGCGCAGGCTGATCTGGATCGATACATTACGCAGAGTCCATAATGTTCGTTTTCTTTTGAAACAGCTGAAATGTATTTGTCTATATACTACATAGGAGGACGGTGCAGTCTTGTTAGACTTATTCACCTTGGGAAAACTCACATAGTGATCTGAGTATACCTTTTTTATCAGTCAACTTATGCCTTTTCCGACCGCATTTGTGGTGTAGAGGTAGAGCGTCCGCCTCGGGTGCGGTAGGTCGTGGGTTAGATCCCAGGCCGGGTCATACCGAATACTTTAAAAATGGTAGTAATGGGTACCCTCCTTGGCGCTTAGGGTTTCGGGGTTAGCATTACGACTGACTGGCTGGTGTCAGGATGAACGAACCAGAAGTACTGGTAACTTACACAGGAAACGCCGTGACATAATGAAACAATGTTGAAAGCGGCGAAAAACACAGCAAAAAGAAAATACCTTTTTCCAAGAGATACTGCTAAAGTAGACACATTTCAACCTCTTTTATATCTATAAATCGGTAACACTCATTGAAGACCATGTTTTTAGATGGAATGAATGTGCAGGCTTATTGAAGGAAAATGCAGTATAAAGTTGTTCATTAGAAACCTGTTAACCTCGTCTAATGTTATGAAAGATACTGCTTAAGTCTTCGATTGCAACCTCTTTCATATCCATAAATGAGTAACGGCTAAGGTAAGACTGTATGAATGTACAGGCATATTGTTCTAAAATACGGTTTAAATATGTACGTTACTGTATACAGAAACGAGTCATAATCGTGCCGAAGTTTGTGAGAGATAGTACTAAAGCCATTTCCTTAGGTGATTCATTTTAACCTCTCTCAACCTTACAGCTTGTAAATGTCAATATTGAGCTAGCCTCGAGTATCTGGTGAAAAGTCAAAAATGAACCAGCCTCGAGTATCTTGTATATATATAGTCAAAAATGAACCAGCCTCGAGTAGCTGGTAAATACTCATCAATGAACCAACCTAGAGTATCTGAGCAAAAGTCAATAATAAACCAACTTCGTCTATCTGGTATATAGTCAACAATGAACAAGTCTTGAGCAGCTGGTATATAGTCAATAATGAATCAGCCTCGAGTATCTGGTAAAATATTAATAATAAACCAACATATGGTATCTGGTAAATAGTCAATAATGATTCGTCCTCGAGTACCTAGTAAAAAGTCAATAATAAATCAGTATGGAGTATCTGGTAGATAATCAATAATGAACCAGCCTAAATAAAGTGTATGTTAAAGAATCAATAATGAATACATAGTCAATGATGAACCGAACTAACCTTGAGTATCTGGTAAAAAAACAATAATGAACCAACGTATCTGGTAAATAGTCAATAATAAACCAGCCTCGGGTATCTGATAAATAGTAAAAAATTAACCAGCCTCAAGTATCTGGTAAATAGCCAATAATTAACCAGCCTAGAATATCTGGTAAATAATCAATAATGAACCAGCCTCGAGTGTCTGGTAAAAACCCCAATAATGAACCAACCTCGGGTATCTGATAAATAGTCAATAATAAATCAGTCTCGCGTATCTGGTATATAGTCAATAATTAACTAACCTGAAGTATCTGGTAAACAGTCAATAATGAACCAGCCTCGAGTAACTGGTAAATAACCAATCATGAACCAGCCTCGAGTATCTGGTAAAAAGTCAATAATGAACCAGCCTCGAGAATCTGGTAAATAATCAATAATGAACAAGTCTCGAGTAGCTGGTAATGAACCAGCCTCGAATATCTGGTAAATAGTCAATAATGAACCGACCTCGAGTATCTGGTTAATAGTCAATAATTAACCAGCCTCGAGTATCTGCCATTTATCCTTTACCTTTTCTCACATACGACTAAAATGCCGGAGACGACTTTAAAACATCTCGGCAAAAATATGCAAAACCTCTAGAAATGAAAGTGTAACTATTAAATGGAGTTAACATCATTGTGAGCAATTACTTCTCTTGCCACAATGATTTCAAGAGGTCTCCTTTCAAGTCTCGAGTATCTGGTATATAGTCAATAATGAACCAGCCTCGAGTATCTGGTATATAGTCAATAATGAACCAGCCTCGAGTATCTGGTATATATTCAATAATGAACCAGTCTGGAGTATCTGATAAATAGTCAATAATAAATCAACCTCGCGTATCTGGTAAATAGTCAATAATTAACTAACCTGGAGTATCTGGTAAATAGTCAATAATGAACCAGCCTCGAGTATCTGGTAAATAATCAATCATGAACCAGTCTCGAGTATCTGGTAAAAAGTCAATAATGAACCAGGCTCGATTATCTAGTAAATAATCAATAATGAATAAGTATTGAGTATCTGGTAATTAACCAGCCTTGGGTATCTGGTAAATAGTCAATAATAAACCAGTCTCGGATATCTGATAAATAATCGAGTATCTGGTAAATAATCAATCATGAACCAGCCTCGAGTATCTGGTAAAAAGTCAATAATGGAACCAGCCAAATGAACCAACCTAGGGTATCTGGTTAATAGTCCATAATGAACCGGCATCGAGTATCTGGTTAATAGTCAATAATGAACCAGCTTTAAAACATCTCGGCAAAAATATGCAAAACCTCTATAAATGAAAGTGTAACTATTAAATGGAGTTAACATCATTGTGAGCAATTACTTCTCTTGCCACAATGATTTCAAGAGGTCTCCTTTCTTTCTGATACGTCATAATGGGTTTGCAAGTGGGAAAGGGTTAACCCATCGAATGCCTGTAATTGTTATCATCAAAATTTCTTTTGTAATAAGCTCGGCCAACATTCTTTTCGACGTTTGACAAAAGTCATTGTGACAAGCGTCATTAGTCTTCAACCTATTGGCTAACAGTATATGTGGAAAAGCAGCTAGTTGCTTGAGAAATCCAGGATACTCATGTGTAGGTGAACTGGCTGCCATGATATGACTTAAAAATTGTTGAAACGGCGTAAACCCCAATCAATCAATATTTTGTAATTAAGATTTTGCAATTGTATAGACTATAACTTGCTACATACATATATGAATGAGTATCACATACTGTAGACCAAAGCTAAACTGTAGTAAGAATATGCAGTCTGACCCTCGTCTTTATTGTGAGCAAACAGGTTAATCTGGATCTGAACTGTTCACAAATGCCAACGTGTACCTTTTCTAACGGACATTCAACTTTGACTGTTTTGTTTCACAGTTGTAATATACTCCGAATGGATCAAGGATCAGCCGAGTCCATGTTGTAGGGGGAGCAGGTAAATTTTGTATTTGCTCCACGGTACAGTTAAATATATGAATACATATTGGTTTAAGGTCTAAAGTAGATAATCGAATCTAAGCTCAGTCGATTGAACCGGTAAGATTAACGATTTCAGGCCCATCCGTCATGGGTTCGAACCCACCACAATGTTCTTTTCGTTTTCATTTAGCTTTGATCTATTTGTATGTATGCATATATTTATTCAAGTTTTTATTATTTTATTTGTTTATTTTATTTTTAGATTTCATTGTTTTCTTCATTTTTAATACTCATTATAACTATATAAAGAAAAACACACACTCACTACATTGTACCACCTTCCCTTCTTCGTTAGTCGTTATGGAACTTTAGCAAATTGTTCTGGCCAAGGTGTAGAAAAAACAAATGACATTATAAAACAAATTCACGAGACAAAAACCAATAAACATGATGCAACCAAAGATGCCCTTTTGGTCAGAAAAAGAATGGAAATCGGACATTTATCGAATATATCACGAAACAAAAGACGGTACAAGAAACGCGAAATGAACTTAAACAGGCGGAAGTCGATTACCGCGGAGAACAGGATAATCAGGACAGTTATGGGAAAAGCCTCAAAGAATTAAGCATCCCTGAGCTCAAGTTCATATTAAAAAAACTAGGGAGCTAGTACAAAATTGCGCAAAAAAGAAAAACCAATTGAACTGATCCATTGCACGAACAAAAATAGACTTGTATTAACTAAACTTTAATAGGCATTACCCCCACTCAAATATCTATTTATCATATAGATCTATACCTAGTTTTTAACGATATTTTGACGGTATTTAATTTAATCTATATAAGTCTAGTTCTTCCAAATTATTTTTCATATTTTCTAGAACGAGAAGTTACTTCTATCAGGATCAGCCATATTTACAAATGGACTAAAACACACGAGTTCACACATATTTGAAAACAGTGTTAGAATAATTGAGATTGCTCGTTACGAGACATTTGAACTCTATTTGCATTGTTTTCGATTGTTTCTTTTAACAAAATAAAACCATAATTGATGGATCTAATTTGTTAATTGATGCTCTCTATTGCAAAGAGTAAACACACTTATGGAGGAAAGAATTATATATACAATATTGAAATTATTATTTCGTTATGAATATTAAAAAAAAGGGCTCCATGTCTGTATAACAATGTACATGTATTATGAAATTGATAAACCGTTTCACACCAAGCCCTCGATATAGTATGTGTGGGCGAACGGGAAACATAATCTAGATCTAAACACTCTGATAAAACGTCGCACATAGGACACATCTTATATAAACTAACAATTTCTTGTGTCAACTCGAACTTATTTGCGACTCATTCTTATTTTATTCGATTCAACTAATGTATCTATATAGATCACAATCAATATCAAATAGCCCATTTATGCGCAGTCTAAATGACTTCAATCTTGGTCAACAACTATCGCTTTTAAATTATTAAATCGTATCAAAATAACTCTATATTTAAGTACATCTAGTAGGATAGTACCGGTTGCAGAAATAGTTAAAACCAATGTCTAGGATTGCGTCGCCCATCCAGGAGTCGTGAGTTCGAACACCGACATGTCCATTCATTAATTCCAATGATTGACAAACGTCGCTGTGACTAACGTCAACAATCGGCTCCCATAAATAGGTTAACCCTATTCCATATACAACAAATCGGCAGCAAACGACTTTGAAAACATCCCCCATTTTTGTTTTGAAACTCCCTTTAAATGAAAGTACATTATTTGAATTTAGCAATTTCTTCTTTTGCCGCCGTGTTTTCAAAAAGCCGTCTGCTGCAGAGGTGTCATAAAGGGTATATATGAGCGAAAGGGTTAACAAGTAATTGAAGGAAGGTAATCGGTTGCATGGGAATAGTGTTGAGTGAAGCAATTAAACTCTACTTAAAATTTACTATTTATTATCGTGTTAACCAATCCCAATGAGCAACACGTCTGCTGCAGATGACTCTGTAAACAATTAGGCAAAACTATGAACAATCGCTATAAATGAAAGGCTAAAGAATAAATAGATTTGAAAACATTATGGCAAAATGAGAAATTGCTCACCATGAGCTATTTCTTCTTTAGCCAGATTGCTTTCAACATTCGTCTGCCGTGGGGAACGGTTACTTCTTTACGTGTCCGTATCCTTCAGAATAGATACACTCTTTCCCCGATAACACAGACACTCCAAGAAAAACACTCCAAGAAAGACACTCCAAGAATGGACACTCCGAGAACGGACACTCCAGGAAAGACACTCCAAGAAAGACAAACCAAGAACGGACACATCAGGAAAATCCAAATACAGACACTCCAAGAAAGACACTCCAAGAATGGACACTCCAAGAAAGGACACTTCAGGAAAGAAAAACAAGGACGGACAAACCAAGAACGGACACATCAGGAAAATCCAAATGCAGACACTCCAAGAAAGACACTCCAAGAACGGACACTCCAAGAAAGGACACTTCAGGAAAGAAAAAACAAGGACGGACAAACCAAGAACGGACACATGAAGAAAATCCAAATACGGACACTCCAAGAAAGACGCTCCAAGAACGGACACTCCAAGAAAGGACACTTCAAGAAAGACAAACCAAGAACGGACACAACAGGAAAATCCAAATACGGACACTCCAAGAACGGACACTCTACCCTTGGGGAAAATGTTTGAAAACACTTTTTCAATGATTTCTGCGCAGGAGTCGCATGGAGCTGAAATCAATTGAAATCAATCGAGATTTATTCCGAAATGAAAACGCACCTATTAACTGATATCATTTTGCACTGAATTTTTGGCGGGAAAAATCGAAGGTTTGAGCGGAGTCCAGTTTACACGTTCTCGGTGTCGTCAAATTATATGTTTTGCAGGTTTGGGTTTCATGACGTGACGGGCATCTTTTTGATGGCAAAGTCTGTCACCCTGAGCAATACGAATATTTGCAACCCGTTTGAGGTGTCGCATCTGAAGTGGAGATTACCTGAAGTGGTAGATTTAAAAGAACACGTCTACGGGGTTTCAATTGTATTGTATTGTATATATTGTATTGTGTATATATATTGCGCATTCATCAAGAGAACATTGCATTTATATAACTTATGATGACACAAGTATCACCGACATACGGCAAAAGTACAGCTGCATAAGGTATGCTCCAACTAAGGGGGCACAAACGGTATATACAAAATCATAGCACGAAAAGATATACAATACTTTTCAAGAAGAAAACAATCACATCTCTCATAGTTCAGAAATGAAATTGATCATAATCCGTCCTTGTGTTTTCTTTCCTGAAGTGTCCTTTCTTGGAGTGTCCGTTCTTGGAGTGTCTTTCTTGGAGTGTCTGCATTTGGATTTTCCTGATGTGTCCGTTCTTGGTTTGTCCGTCCTTGTTTTTTCTTTCCTGAAGTGTCCTTTCTTGGAGTGTCCGTTCTTGGAGTGTCTTTCTTGGAGTGTCTGCATTTGGATTTTCCTGATGTGTCCGTTCTTGGTTTGTCCGTCCTTGTTTTTTCTTTCCTGAAGTGTCCTTTCTTGGAGAGTCCGTTCATGGAGTGTCTTTCTTGGAGTGTCCGCATTTGGATTTTCCTGATGTGTCCGTTCTTGGTTTGTCTTTCTTGGAGTGTCTTTCTTGGAGTGTCCGTTCTTGGAGTGTCCGTTCTTGGAATGTCTTTCTTGGAGTGTCTTTCTTGGAGTGTCTGATTTACCCTTTCCCCATAATAACAGAAGTTGCGTCAAACATTAAACCGGTAGCAGTTCCTGGTGTTACCCATTTCCCACATACATTTGTGGACGGCTCTGTAGCAGTCGACCCTTGAAAATATTCGGATCGTTTTTACAAAAAATATTCTGAAAAGTGCTAGAAAACATATGGAAATAATTGATAACATTACTGTGTCTTTTCCAGACGTTGTACAGATTTCTTATAACATGCACGTCTCCTCTTATAAATGAAGCTTTCCATAACGTATAATTACATTCAAATCAGTGATGGCTGAGAAATATCCCGGATTAAAGCTAGACGTAAGGAAATATACAGTAGAAGGGTAATAACTCTTTTGAAAAATCTTCGAACAGGAACGTGTTGATAATATGAGCTGTCCCGCGAGAAAACTAACATTATGGCCTCTTCGTAATGTAGCGACCCAGATCAGCTTGCGCAATCCGCGTAGACTGATTCGGGCCGACACATTCCGTCTCAGGTGGATAGATGTATAGCATAATGATTCTTGAAACAAAAAATCCACAGGAGGCGAAATGTGTCTGCCCGGATTAGCCTGCGCGGCATGCTAAGACTGGTCCGGATCCAGAGTTTACGCAGAATACACAGTGTTGGTTTTCTCGCGGGACGGCTTTCAAATCTCTTCTTGTCATGGTTTTCAAGTCAGTGGTTGCTGAAAAATAGTGCGGACAAAAGCGGGACAGACGGACATAGACATTTAAAGGGAACTTACTCTGTGAAAAAATCCAAGCTGAAGATCTTGATAATATGTATGTTTCTTCCGTAGTGAAGCTCCCATTTAGTTTAATTGAATACAAGTCAGTGGCTGCTGAGATAAAGCCCGGACAAAAGCCGGATCGACGGACAGACGGACACAGCGGTGACTTTATGCTCCTCCGAAATTTGTTCGGGTCGCATACTTAATACGTATGATTTTTTAGAAAGATTAATTCGGGAACTCTCTCTATAAACGACACCATTTATGAACATGGCGATATATATGAACATTCAATATAAAGAAAACTGGAGCATTCAGTGGAAATGTCAATTCTTTTATATTTGCGAACAGTTCTGGTATCAGTAGAATACACGTAAAGAAGAATTAAAACAAAAGTGGAAATTATTGTTCAAGAACAAGTAAAAACGAATTTACAAAATACAATTCTTTAAAATCTCATGCCAACATGTTTTGGAAAACCAAAGTCTAGTCCGTCATGGTCGTCATTTTAAAATCATCTACTTATAGATGTGCTGCAATCGTCTGGCACACACATTGTTTCTTGTGCTTAAAGACAAACCGATATACCATTAAAGAATAAATCCTGCAATATTTGTTTATAAATCAAGTAGTTTAGGTTGTTGTGCCATCTGACCGTGGCACAGCTATAGTTGCACAGATAACAAACACAAACCCATTAGTTATAAACTACTTAAAACTATTATTCCAACACATCAGATCATCAACAAATTGCCACATATCGATAATGTAACTGTATAGCGTGTAACACTACAGAAGACATTGAGCAATTCTTTGTTAATTATTTATAAATAACTCAACCCATTTTGGTCGCACATTAAAAACAGTGTCAACAAATGTGGTAGATCCAGGAATATTCAAAACCTAATTTCAAAAGTTGTTGGTTATATAATTGGAAATATTGATTATGACGGTGTATATAGAACATACCGTTATATTATCAAATTGTTTCAGCTCGAAAGTTTACACGCGCTCTATGCTTGGACAAGAAAATCAAAACTTCAGGTTTGAAGTTGTATTTGCATTTTGATTTTTTTCTGCTAAGCTCTGTAGTCTTTGTTTTAGATGACTGATCAATAGTTTTACCGATATCCTTTCTTGAAACCGTTTTGGTAAATATTTCTTTGTACATATTATAAATTCTTTTGTTACACACAAAGGCCAAGAAAATTAAAACTCCAATACTTCCGTTCAGAATTATAAATACATATTCAAATACCACTACATCTGTTAATTCAAACAGAAAACCAAATATCCAAGTTAAGCCAGTTACACTGGAAAGTTTAGCGTAAATCTTAAAAAAGTTCCTGTTTTTCTTGTTGCTTGAACTTACATTTGGAGATCTACTGATTTTGATAACCACAGTCACGAAAAAAGCAAGGTTTATTAACAATATCATTCCTAACGGCAAAGCAAAAACGTAGCCAACCATTTTTGGACGAGATATGTAGCATATCCCATCGCCGTATCCGTTTTGTGCTTTGTTAGTATCGACAACAGCGACAATTATATTAATGGAAACGAACAAAAGAGAAGAAAAAATACAATATATTGTGTATAGGACGCTTTTCGTTAATTTCGATGCAGGTTTAGCTATATTGGCTGATTGTCCAATAAACACCATTACCATATGGTAACAACAAACGTTCATTGCAAAGACAACCATCAACCAGAAAAAATGGACGAGCGCGCCTATCAGTGCACACATGGAATCAGAAACACTATCGGCTTGTGGCGTTGCAAATGTGAAAAGCGCTTGTGCACAAATGAGGTAAACACAAACAAAGATGTTGTTGATCCCAGGTTGTGTTCGCAGTTTATCGAATAGAAGGTATGTAATCAATGTCAAGAAAGAACACAGAATTGAAATACAGGCACAAACAACGGATAAAACTCCTTGTGGTGTTATCTCAGTTTTTCTTCCTTGTCCCAGTGTTCCATTACTGATATATTGGTCTGTAATTCGTTCATATGTATATTTACAAATACTGTACGCCTTTGAATTGTGGTCAACACTTTCTGTTTTGTAATACTTCTTGCCGAAGGTTGTATTGAGCTCCAATACAAATAGCCCAAATGGCGTTTCAACAGTATTGTATTCACTCTTGTATATTGTGACCAGCGGACACACGAGTGTGTGTTTCAAAGCTTGAATCGGAGACGGAACCGGAAGTAGATAACTGACTCTCGGTGAGACGACATTAATGGAAGAGTTGGTTAGCGGTTTGTTATCTTCTGGATCTACAGGATTCCAAAACTCGTCTGTTTTGAAATCAGTTATAGATAGAGAAATGTTAATCGATGGTGACTTCGATGACCCATTCAGTGTGACAATTGTTTCGTCTAGTTTTAAAATGTTGTCAACGAAATCAGCTGAATGTTTACCACTTATTGCATCTTTGAAATACCATTCAACTTTCCAAATAAGATAGTTCACATTCAGTATCGGCGTCTTTTCAACATTTCCATTGTCTGACAGATCTACCTTTCCTGAGAAGTCTGGTACAATCGAGGAAACGACAACATGTTCCCGTGAGATGCTGGGGGTTGTTACAAGTTGGGTTAGTAATGTCTCACCTAGTTCAGTGTCATTACTAGTTTCCAATGTAGTCTTATAAAATAAACCATACTTTACAACAGCATTTAGACTTCTCCAGTTCACCAGAAGAGTCTCGGTGTATTTGCCGATCATTGGCGCGATGTTATCGATTTCACTGGCCTTATATAAACCGAAAGGATGTAACTTCAACTGAAACGAGTAGGCTACTTCAGTCACTGTATCACCAATGTTGATGCACTGACCACGTTGTAGGATTCTCGGGAAAATACAGGTTAGATCTCGACATTCCCCCTGTTGAATGAAATTAATACATGTAGTATGTCTTTACAATTTAGCCGAGCTCGGAATACGGTTATGCGAAAATGATTATTTGATTAAAAGTTCGAAATCATTGTGGGCTAAATAATCTACGTGTTGAGTTGACAAATTGCCTCTGAAGAATGTTATGTAGAGCACATGTTTAAGAAGCCAGAAAAGACACAGAATGTGAACTGGCAACCGTGATTATTCCGAAAGGGCGTTACACTCCAATTATCAATCGATCACGCACTACCTATAGAAGGCGGAATGACATATAATGACAATTAACCAGTAACCCGTCAATAGTTGATGAAATACACATCATTTCTTATCTTGGATTCATACGTTGGTACTTTGTTTTTCTTCTGAAGTATAGTATATTGAAGGAATTTAAGCTGTACAAATGAATTACTTTGCATGAGCGATATTTTAAATGTTTAGCAAACTTCCGTAGCATCCATTGTTTCATTTAATGAAGCTTGTGTCAATGGAATTATCTTTGAACATTAGTACGCTTTACAACAACTATGTCAATGTGAATAAACATGTACTGACACATATTGACAATAACATTCTTAAAGGTAAACGTACAAAAGGTCATGTCACACGAGTAACAATATATGTATACATATCGTTGCTGTCCAATTACAAACTTGTTTTAAAAAATCAGTAAATTAAAAAGGAAAAATACCTTGAAATGGTCGTAAACTTGCCAATCAAAGCACTGTGTAGATGTATCTTTGATTGGTGTAGTCTTTCTGTTGAAATCGAGTACAGCCGAAAACGAAACAGCTGCAATAGCAACTTCTTTATCAAGAGAATCATAACAAGAGTCTTTATTCTCAAGTTCGTTACATTGGAAACAGAAGATGTTGTTATACGTAAAGTCGTATTCGGAGCTGTATGCATGACAGGCTGCTTCGATCGAAGGGTCGTAATGTTTCCATAGACCTGTTACATTACATTGTGTCACTAAATTCCGGCAAGTCGGGCGGGGGGTATTTACTTCCGATGGCCAAAGGAACTCTAAATCACAGCCCTTTGAAGATAGAACATCTTTGATTAGAGATGATCTATCCACACTTTTGAAGAAAGAGTCTTTTTTATAGCACGATAAACGGGGTTTCCACGGAACGAGGCTAGATCTTTCTACAAAATTACACAAAGCACAAAAACGGTTCATGAAAGTCTGGTTGGTTATTGGACTGACAACAGGTTGACGTGTTTCAACATCAAAGTACTTATTGCTATTCTCGCATTTTGATTTAATCTTAGCGGCAGTTTGATTATCTCCCACAACGAAATCTCGAGAACAAGATCGGAACATCCAGTAATAAGTGTTTCTTGCCAGATTCCGCAAAGAAGACATCTGGCACACTGCTCTCTGATTTACTCGGGAGTGCTCCGGAGATGTTAAGCGATCCAACATATCAGGACAGCAGCTCCCATAATCCGCGCATGTGCTTTTATTGCAAGAACACGGTTTGCAACAGTCGATTGGCAGCATATCCGGAACAGGTATTGGAAGACCGTTCAGACGTTTCGTAATGGCATCACTGGCAGCCAAACGGTTTCCCTCTGAATTACACACCGATCTGTATCCGCAAAACGAAACATGCACTAAATTTACAAAGTCCAGATCGTCTTTATCAATTTGTTGTAGCTTGGCTGTATATACATCTGGAACAAAACACAACACAAATATTGTGAACAGTTTCATAATGTCTTGATATCCCGTGAAGAACGTAGAACTTAAAAAAAATCCTCCAATTTAACAACGATATTATGCTTTAAATAAATCTAAATCCGACGGTAAACACACAACATAAGTACATTGATCTATGTCTGTTTAAAATCGTAACTATATATTTACTTTTTTAAGTACAATCGTGCGAATTCAAGCATGCTCACTCTCAATGTATTCATTTCACAACCCCTTAATCTTCATTTAAATATTTAATATATTTATAAGGCGGAGTACGACTACACTTTTGTTGATTTACACAGATTTATCTCTATATCAGGTATGAACTAAATAAACAATGAAAATGCATTTTTTTTGTATATGAGCAATTTCAGTTAAATACTATTTCTTAAACTGACCAAACAGCTATTTAATATTACTTAATCGTGGTATCGTATTCCATTTTAGGTAACCCACAATTTATGAAATTAAAACGATATCTATCTAGATCAGTAAACGCCTTCGCATTGCGGTAATTAAATCAAAGTCGTCATCTTGTTAAACCCTTATCCCGCCCTGGTAGCTAAGGTCGGTAGCAACGTGGGCTGCCAATCCAGAGTGTGAGAGTTCTCATCCTAATTCGGCGGACATTCTTTCCGACGTTCGAGAAAAGTCTCCGTGACATTCGTCACTATTTTTTCAACAATTCACTAACAGTATATGTGGAAGCAGTCAGTTGCTTGTGAAGTATGTTGTGTGGAGCACTGGTGTAATAAAGACAGGAAACAAATGAATTGTTGAACTGGCCGCCGTGATATGACTTATACTATTGTTGAAAACGGCGTAAAACCGCAAATCAATCAATTAGTAAATAAGTAGATCAATCAATTATGCCTCATCCCGCTCTACTGGCTTTAACAACAATTTTGTATTCAGTAATGCAAGAGTTTAAACTACAATTCAAAAGTCGACTACTGCAGATGCGTCAAAGTGCGTCTGCAAGTGGGAAAGGGTAAACAGTTATCGGTATATAATTTTAGAAAAGGGATTGTGTTTAATACGTCCGATGGAGTTTTTGTTGATAAAAACCGTCTTCTAGGCCCGCAGCAATTGTTGTTGTTGTTGTTGTTGTTGTTGTTGTATTTGAAGTAGTTCCAACATCGAGGAATACGTCATACATCTAGGGTTAGATATAGTCTACCGAGGCGTTCAGAGTGATTGATACTATATTTACTGACATATTCGATTATTAAAGACTATTTAAATGTAAACAAAATATTATTTTTTTCGAACGTTTCACTTTTACGAAATTTTTCTTAGTATTTCAGTTATATTTCTGCTTTCTCGGGGAAATTACCAGTTGACGGTTATTGACGCCACGTGGAAGCGCGACGTCAGTATGGGATAGGTTTTAATTTTGTACCATGGGGTGACGTAATCGAAAAGGGAGAAACCAATGTTATTATTGTTAAAAAAAACTCTGTTGTTTGTTTGAAAAAAACACCCAACCTTTATGAATCAATAAATTGTATAAAATGATTTAAGACACAAAAATATACAAAATAGGCATGTCTATTAATGTCGTTATAACAAAACTTTAGACACATCTAATGGGTATTTAATAACTTTCCCCTAACTTCCTAGGCTACGCTTTTTTATAGTTTGGTTTACGACCCGATTCATCAAAGCTCAGAAAAAAAGTTTCTGCCGATGTGTTTGCCTATTTACAATATTGAGATTTTTAAATAAATGGGTAATCTTTAAAGAATCAATGATGATTCATTTGAATTATTCCATATTACAGTATAATTCTAGAAACTGTAAATACAACGTTAACCCAACTATGCAACAGGCAGGGCCGTAACGTGACCCATTCTATTATTTGTAAATGCAGCATGTCATCGCCTGGCGATTTTGGTTATTCTTATTTAATAGACGACAATGTGTCAGTAATTAAATTGTCTCTGCTTCCTTCCGTCACGAATACTTCGGTGATTTCACGATTTCATCCGATTTCTAAAATTCATTGGATTCGTATTCGGTTTTTCATGTTTCGTTCGAGATGAACGATTCGTACCAACTGGTTTTCGCTCTTTGCTCTTGGGGATCTGTCTTGACCATTTTCTTTTGTTTATTTTTCAGTTTTCTTCTGGCATGTTCAAAACGATTAAACTGACATTAGAAACAAACAAAACAGACTTAATAATTCTTGCTATATGTAAACTATACATGTGAACTTTCATAATGCTCAATCTTGATCATAAATATCTTTAATTTACTTCGTATTTTCTGTTTATATACTCCCGTTTTTGCTATCATACGTCTGTTAAACTGGAAGGAGAATAGACTTCCCTCTCTTCTCCCAAAGCTTTTGTCACACTTAACTTATAACTACAGGCAATAAACCTTAATATATGTAAATAATTAAGCACCTATGTAGTTAGAGGATTTAAAACAGATTATTGGTAAAAAAACACAATATAGGCACATCTTGGCCTTCTTGTTTAAAATATAGGGACATTTGGCCTTCTTGTTCGAAATATGTACATCCTGTCTGTTTGCACAGGTTATTTAAATGTATTGAACTGCATCTGCTTCCTTTAAGTCATGCTTCAAGATCATGCGCGGCGTCTTTGATGCTTTGCATCGAAATTCTTCTTGTATCTATCTTACATCGATGTTATCCCCGCAAAGAAGTCAAACCTGTGCCAAGGATCACCTTTGTATAGCAATTCCCTGTCTTTAACAATCAAACAACCAAACTTTTAATCTCCCAATAACTCATTGGATGGTCTTTAAACACAGGTTGGACTGTATTTGGTGTTTTTTGACCGGGCATCGAAACCTGATCACCTTCTCCGGAGGCGATTGCAATAATCACTTCAACACGTAGACGGTTATTTAAGGTTTAATGTTATGTGTTTAATTTGATGTTTTTAGACCGGGCATAGAAACTTGATCACCTTCTCCGGAGGCGATTGCTATAATCACTTCAACACGTAGACGGTTATTTAAGGTTTAATGTTATGAATAAAAACTCTGTACCAACGTTATAGGTTTTATGTACTTTAATAACAACACCACGTTCATTTACAAATTATATATTACAAATAAAACACGTTACACCGATAAAATGAATGGTATGATAGTTGCAATATCTTTATATCTTACAGGGATCATAAGTTTAAATCACTGATCGACACAACAACAGAACTGTCCGACAAATCAAACATCGTCATCACGCTCATTGCTCACCGCATCAGTGGTGTATTGGTAGAGCGTCCGTTTCGATTGCAGGAGGTCGCGGGTTCGATCCCTGGCCGGTTCACACTAAAGACATTATGGCTGCCCTCCTTGGCGCTCAGCGTTGCGGGTTTAGCATCACTGACTGGCGGGTGCCAGGATAAATGTACCAGTAATACTGGTAATCTACCGTGTTATAACTGAACAAATTAAAGCGGCATAAAACACCAAACAATCAATCGATGCTCTCTGATAAAGTGCTAAAATGCGTCTCGGTAGATTTCGATGAGCTTCTTGTTGATGTCCCCTTTCTTGATGAAGTTTTAGAGAGCTTATCCTTGTAAAGGTTGGATATTCTTTTGTTACACACAAACGACATGAATATAAAAACACCTATTCCACTGTTAAAAATAATGAATGCATACTCAAAAACCTCTTGTTTCGTGAATTGAAATAAAAATCCAAATATCCAGGTGAGACCTGTTACAGTAGAGAGCTTTGAATATATTTTGAAATAATTTCTGTGATTCATTGAACTAGAGTCAACAGTAGGAGATCTACTTATTTTGAAAACCACAGCTGCGAAAAAGATTAAATTTGTCAAAACAACAATACCTAGTGGTAAAGCAAACGTGTATCCAACCATTTCCGGACGTGATATATAGCAGATACCATCGCCATATCCAGTTTTCTCTTTGCCAGTGTCAACTACAACGACGACTACATTAATTGTAACAAACAGAATGGACGTCAAGACGCAGTAGACCGTGTATATGACACTTTTCATAACTCTCGAAGAAGACTGTGTGTGACTTGCTGAATGACCGATAAACACTATAAACATGTGGTAACAACATACGTTCATAGCAAACATTACCATCAACCAGAAAAAATGAACAACTGCGCCCAAAAATGAACACACCCACTCAGGTATGCTGTCTCCCAATGGAGTTGCAAATGTGAACAAAGCCTCTGCGAAAATTAGGTAAACACATAAAAACATGTTGTTGATACCAGGTTGTGTCCGTAGTTCAGAGAACAATACGTAAGTTACCAATGTCAGAAACAAACACAAAATAGAAATACAAGCACAGACAAGTGATAAAACTCCTGTTGGCGTCAAAGAATTGTTAGGCAATAGCTTATTATCATATTTGTCTGTAAGGGATATATATTTGTCCTTGCAAACGAAGTAGATGACTTGATTTTGGTTAACTGCCTCTTTATTATACGTTGTTTTGTCAAATGATGCATTTAACTCCATTACAAATATTCCAGTTAGCGTTTCAACAATATTGAATTCATCAGAATATATTTTGATTAGTGGACACACAAGCGTTGACTTCACTGAATGTATCGGAGATAATACAGGTTTAAGATGTTCAGGTTTCGGTAAATTAGCAGAATAATTGGAGCGCGATAGTGTTGTCCTATGTACTGGATCTTTGGGAATATTTTCCCCATCTGATTCACAATCAGCAATAAAGAGGGTAAAAGTGATAGATTTACCGTTTGTGGAACTATTTAACGTCACATTTGTTTGATCAAGTTCTAAAAAATTATCCACGAAGTCCGCCGAATGCGAGCCACTAAAGAAAAATTTGAAATACCATTCAACTTGCCACATGACGTATTCGATAGTCGAAACTGTATCTTTTTCATTTTGATCCGTTTCTGTGATGTTTTTCAAGGAAGGTTTCACGACGGCAACGCTTGAAGTTAAGGTCCCTGTCGACGTAGTCTCCGTGCTGTTAACACTAAATTCCTGTAGTCCTTTAACTGGACTTGGACTCGTAAAGCCCCCTGTAACTGCTGTTAATAGCGTATTTGTATCAATATTGAATAATATATTTTCCTTTGTTGTTTGCGAAGAATAATATTTTCGAGTAGATGTAATTCGTTTCATCGTGTTTGTTGCACTGGTGACGCTTTGAAAATCAGAATCATTGGTTCTAGCTTGAGCTAGCTGATAGAAAATATCATAATTTACCGCTGCGTAGAAACAGTCCCAGGACATCATTAGATTGAGTGTGTAATCTGCGACCATGGTAACAATTTGTGCAATGTTACCTTCCCGATATATATCTAGAGGCTTAAATTTCAGTTGAAGTTTGTAAGCGACTTCACTTACGCTATCACCGACGTTGACACATTCACCATCTTGTAAAATCCTTGGAAAGATACATGAAAGATCTCGACAAATGTCCTGTGAATAAAAACATTATTCGATGAAGATTTATATGAACGGTTCTCTACGAAGAGTAATCTTTGTGTATTTGCGACCAGCGCGAACCAGATAAACCCGCATATGCGCAATCTGATCTACACTGTTCGTTTGAATAGTCACACATGCATACTCTGAAATAGAGATATATACACGTTCTGACGCTGTAAGAACGTCCTATAAAATGATGATCAAAGGGATTACAAATAAAAATAATAGACTAAATAAACAAATCAGTTTGTTTGTATAATGTTTTACGCCGCTTTCAACAGTGTTTCAGTTATATCACGGCCATTCCTGGGTAGCTTACCAGTACTATTGGTTCATTTATCTTGTTTCCAGCGAGTCAGTCGTAATGCTTACCCCACAACCCAGAGCGCCGAGAAGGGAATGTCATTAGTTCCATTGTAAAAGTATTTGGTATGACGCGGCCGGGGATCGAACCCGCGACCTCCCGCACCCTAAAAGGACACACTACCACCAATCCAACGAGTTTGAACCATTTCTAGCGACTTTGTCGTCTTTTTGACAGCCCGCTTTGACATCATTTAAAGCTATACAGGCATATAACACTTTTGGGGTTACTTTTCCAGTATTTTGTCAGAATGTGCATTTTGGTATAAATTGCAAATATGCGAATGTGGATGACTCTAGTCAGATTGTGCGGATGAACATGCTTGTCTGACCCTTCACTGTTCGCATTTAGCCACATACTCGCTAGACGCGGCTCAATAAGAAAGAGCAGTGTAACGTAATACTTTGGTACCAATGCATGATAAAGACACAATTGCTTTCAGGAGTAATAACTATAAAATAGGCATCCGACTATTATATAAAAATAGAGTGTTTGATGAAACACAAATCGCTGAGTGAACGACAGACGCACGGATTGATGACGGTGAAGTGATCCCTATGTGTCACCCAGGAAAGGCAGACAACTTAGTCCAGGCAATAAAGTAGAGGGATTGTACAATATTGCATTCTATTCATATTTGTCTTCCATTCATACCTTGAAAGTAGGTTCTCCTGCATTGTCGGACAACCTGGCTCCCATTCCACCAATCTTACGTAGCGCTCAGTAATACTTTTAACAAATTCTTAAATGCATTTTCGATCAAGTGTGTTTCCCTAATTAAAATGCCTTAACATTTCACTTCTTAACAAGTCTTGTTTATCAGCAAGGTTATAACTATTTATGCTAACTTAGTCATTTACTTAAAATACATTCCACCACTCATGATTTACAAAATTTGACGAAATATGCTTTTGAGTTTTTCAAAGGTTTTGCTTAGTGCTAGGTAAGTTGGCACTTAATCAATATATCACATAAAGGAATGCACGCCGTGCGAGCTAACAACAGTTTCCATGAGTTACAGCTAAAATTACCTTGTAATGATCGTACACCTGCGTATCAGAGCACCGGCCAGACACGTCTCTGGTGGACGTTGTATGTCTTGTACCTCTGTTAAAATCCAAAACTACTGAAAAGGACAACTTCCCGTACCCGCCTCCAATACCCAATTCTAGGTCACCGCTGTTGTAGCCACAAGAGTCACTGGTTTCGTTTTCGTTTCCGTTACACAGGAGACAGAAGACGTTTTTATACTGGCGAGCATATTCCGCTCTGTAGGCATGACAGGCAGCTTCAATCAAAGGGTCGTACTGCTTCCATTGACCCGTGACGTTACATTCCGTCACCACCTTGTTACATACCGGCGGGGAGAAATCCACTTCACGCTTTGGCCAATCGAATTCGAGATCACACTTTGGTGTGTTCAACACATCTTGCACCAAAGAGGTGATGTTGACGTTTTTCAAGAATGTATCACCATGATAGCACGACAAACGCGGAATCATTGGTATAAGATCGGACTCTTTGACAAAGTTACAGACACCGCAAAAAATGTTCAAGAACATTCGCCGTGAAGCCGGGTCGATTGCAGGTTGTTTCGTATCTAGGTCATAATAACGTTCTGCATTTTCACATTTTGATTTGATCAGAATTGTAGTTTGGTTGTCACCTGTTTTGAAAGCCTTAGAACAAAAGTGATAAACCAAATAGTAACCAATATCAGTATTGATAGCTCGTAAAGAAGTGGTTCTACATTCTGCTGCTGTAGGTCGACTTGATTCCTCAACAGTCGGCAAATGGTCCAAAATATCCGGACAACAAATTCCGGATTCCACGCACGTACTCCGATTACACGAACACCCTAAACAACACTCACTCTGTGTAGTGTCTGGAAGGGGCAGAGGAAGATCGTTCAGCGTTCGTGTAGAATTAGCCGTGCTGATGTTGCGGTGCACTGATGTATTCATGAATGTACACAAGGATTTTGGCCCGCAAAAGGATCTGTGTACAAAATTTACAAAATCCACATCGTCACTCGTAAACGTCTGTGTCTTAGTTTTATAAATTATAAAACATGAAACGATTACTATCAGTAACCTCATTGTCAGCGTTGATTAAACGGTAATCCACAATATCTTACACTTTAATATAGAAATGAATAAAACAATATTTTCTGTATTATGATATAACAATATTTTCTCTATTATAATTTAACAATATTTTCTGTATTATAATTTAACAATATTATCTGTATTATAATTTAACAATATTTTCTGTATTATAATTAAACAATATTTTCTGTATTATAATTTAACATTTTCTGTACGTCCGTTCTCAATCAAAAGTGTCCCTTTAATTGCAACGCCAATAACTCGCATTCAGAAGCTCTATAAAAATCATCGTTATTATTCATAGACGACAGTTTGCTTCGTGCTTAAGTGATACGGACAAAAAATAGCTTCTAGCATCGCATCCAATTATTGACTCTGACCAGATATCGAGTGTTTTATTGTAGTGTAAATGGATGTAATGTATGGAATTGATTGTACAAAACAGATTGATAATATTATATTTAGAAAATTGGAAACTTATGGCTGTTATCATGCTTTAATCCATTTTCACACGCAGACGTATCTGCAGCAGATGACTTTTGCCACAATATTTTCAATCCAGTTTAATAATCATGATTTTTTTTATGTAATTTTCCTATACTTATGTTCAGATGGTTTCAAAATCGTCTGTAGCAAATGTGATCAAAATGGGAAAATGCGTTACAGTAGAAAAAGAAGTTATAACTGTGACTAATATCAACATGCATTTGGTTAAACTTTCCCGGACACTGACGTTAATTGGCAGTTTACCTTCAGACGACTTACCAAAGTAAACCACCCCCTTCTCACAACGTTTTCAACTATATGTCAAAACAAATATTTCAAATTTAATTGCCATGGTTACTCAGATGTTTTCTAGGCAGACGATTCTATAAAAGATCAGATGAGATAAATCGATTTTGTCCCCACTTATCGAACCCAAGGACAATTTTTCTCGTCTATAAATGAAAGCATTTACGCATCCTATAAATTCCCAAAGGGCACCTTTGTTTATGGATCTCTATTACTAATAGGTTACTGAAGGCAGTGTGTCCGAGCTTTGAAATGTAATGGAAATAAAAAAATAATCACCATTACAATCTCGTGAGATTCATTCGCAATTAACTAATGTCCTATGAGTGACCACTCAGTTATGCGTACATCAATGACTTTTATACGGTTAATTAAAACATGGAATTGGTTTCTGACATACGCCTTTCTTTCCTGTATTACATGTAGTTTGTTTGTTTGTTTATTCGAATATTGTAATGCCGCCTTTATATCGTGTTATATCACATCGATTCCTGTGTAGTTTACCAGTACTATCGGTATAATTGATCCTATTTGAACCTATTACGGCAATCCTGAGAGTCAATCAGTACGGTGGGGCAAACGTTTCATGTGGTAGATGGGCGGTTATAACAGCCAGAAAAGAAGACGTGAGAGGAGGTGAGACAGGTTAAAACTAATGATACATTTAATACACATCCAGAGAAAATGGAGTCGCCCGATTTTGAACATTGAAGAGTCAACTTTAGGAAATACATTCGGCGATAACAGAGATTATTTAAGTCATGTTGTCGTACAACTAGTCGATTTAATCTGCCTGGTTTCTTTTTGTCATGAAATGAGCCGTTCTTCGAGACTCTGCGTAAAGTATCGACCCGGATCAGCCTAAGCATGCCGCGGATGGACTAACGCGGACAGACACTTTTCGCCTTCTGTGGATTTTCTGTTTCAGGAATCATTACTCTATACCTCTATCCCCCTGAGACGGAATGTGTCGACCAAGATTAGCCTGCGCGGAATGCGCAAGCTGATCTGGGTCGATACATTACGCAGAGTCCATAATGTTGTTTTTCTCGTGATACTGCTAAAGTAGACATATTTCAACCTCTTTTGTATCTATAAATGAGTAACACTCATTGTAGACCATGTTTCGACTGTAGGAATGTGCAGGAGTATTGTCTGCAAATGAGGTATAAAGCTCATGGTAAATGAGTAGCACACAATGTCGACTAAGGTAAGACTAAAGTAAGACAGTGCGAATGATCTAAATAGTCTGGTAAATAGTCAATGATGAACCAGCCCCGAGTATCTGTCATTTATCCCTTACCTTTACTCACATACGACAAATCTGTTTCAGACGACTTTGAACACTTCTCGGCAAAAATTATGAAAAACCTCTTTAAATGAAAGAGTAATTATTAAATGTAGTTAAAATCATTGTGAGCAATTTTTTCTTCCGCCACCATGATTTCAAGACTTGTCTTTTTCTGATGCGTCAGAATCATGTGCAAGTGGGAAAGGAATAACCAACCGGATGCCTGTAACTGTTATCCTCACAGTTTCACTTGTAATTCATTCAAACATTCTTTTCTAAGTTATACAAATGTCTTTCGCTTTCCACTAATGGGCTAACAGTTTACGTGAAAAAACAGCTATTTGCTTGGAAAGCATGTTGTGTGGAGTACTTGCATGAGTGAACTTGCCGCCGTGATATGACTTAAAACTGTTGAAAACGACGTTAATCCTGTATCAATCAATCAATTGTTTGGAATTAAGTTTTTGAAATGTTATGGAAAATTGTCTACATATGTACAAATCAGTATCGCACACTCTAGACCAAGGTTAGACTATAGGACTATGCAGGCTGATCGTTGTATTTAGTGTGAGTAAACACAATTTAAAGTTGTGTATTACTGTATACAGAAATGGATGCAAAGGGTGGGACCTGGATCTTATCTGTTCACGAATGCTAACTTGTACCTTTTATAATGGACGTGTTGCTCGTTTAATATATGCAATTGCATATATTACCTTTCATTCTTCATTCAACTGTGACTGTTATCAGCGGATAATTTCGTTTTACAGTTGACTGTCTGCATTTGTTATTTATAGTAAATTTTAATCATACGATGTGTCTTCTTTCCCAATATCTTCTCGTGACTAATCCATATTTTTATATATTCATTTCAGTTCGTTTGTTTTCAAAGTCATACAGATCATATATATATATTTATCTCTGACACCTTCTACTAAGTTCTGTCCGAAGGTGGTATTTCTACGAAATCAAGAGTTCTACGTTTTCCTACTGACTTTTCATTGTAGGTCGCGTGTTCGATCCCCGGCCGGGTCAAACCAAAGCTTTTGAAAATGGTAGTTATGGCTTTCCCCCCTTTGTGCTCAGATTTGTTTTTATCATTACGACTGACTCGCTGGTTACAGGATAAAAGGACCAGTAGCACTGGTAACTTGCCCCGGATAGCCGTGGTATCACTGATCAATTGTCGAAACAAAACTGTTTGGCAAAAACACATCAGACTAAGAGCTAACGACTGACTATGTGTGAATGGAAGGTTTAAAAACAACTACTTTACTGTAACGGTTTTTAACCCATTTGTATATGAAGCTACATCTACGGTATATAACTGAGCGTCATTCGTCTTCAACAAATGGGCTTAATCGTCCATGTGGGGAGGTAGCATGTTGCCTGGGAAGAATATTATAAGCTAATGGTAGGTGAACTGGACGCCGTGACATATCTAAAACACATTTAAACAATTCAATGAATACAATTTTATGCCGAGTTAGTTAGAGATATGGCTCCAGGCTCTCTTTGCACTGGCCGCCGATACATATCTAAAATCAAAGCACTGAAAGTTCTAACGGCCTGGGGGCTGCAGGAAGGTTGGAGAAGTAGAGAAAATGAGAAAGAAAATAACAGTTGAGAAATATGTCAATGTTAAATCAACTCCATCAAGTAGTTTCTGTGCGTTTTTTTCAAATTGCACCCACTCGAGCAAACTTGGTGGAGGTTCAGAGAGGTTCAGTCAAGGAACATTTCGGATAAATCATTTTGGAAATCCGGCTGGGCCAGGAGTTTCTGACAAGAATAGTTTAATAGTTTTTCTTTTTTGTCGTCATGGCAATAAGTGGTGCACTGAAAAGAATAATGTGAAAACAGTAAACGTATGGTCATGCACCGAACATCCATGCCAAGTTTTATTTACTTGCATCCAGTGGTTTTGGAGGAGAGCTACGGTCAGTGATTGAGTCCAATATATCATCTAGAGCCTTTGGCTCAGGTGATCTAAGAAAGCTTTGGTTATAGGACCACAATGAATACGTAATTTCCTTGTTGTTTCACAACAGTTGTGGTCGAAACTGATAAATGTAACTTAGCGTAATATTTGGTAAACAAGAAAATATGTATGCAATTGGATCCAGCAACTAACATAATGAACTCATTAAAAGACATACACTATTACTTACAACTAGGTACATAAAAGGTGAACGAATGAAAAATAAGAAGTTTCACAAAGCGCAGCATGCTGCAATCCATAAGCATGAGTTACTCCTACACACTGAAAGCATTAATTCATTATGTATCAGTTATTGATTGATTGGGTCCACTTTTACGGACAAAGTGGAACATATTGGAGTAAGAGTTAAGAATAATTAGAGCATTCTGAACCCTTAGTAGACCATTGTTGATAGAGTACTGGTAAGGGATCGAGAAAATGTGTATTTATGGAGCATAGGGTTATGTATCATTTGTGTGAAAAATGTACCATGGTCAACTAGTCCCCATGAACCATTTTAATGCTTTGAC
Source organism: Serripes groenlandicus (assembly GCA_031761405.1). Classification (NCBI taxonomy): domain Eukaryota; kingdom Metazoa; phylum Mollusca; class Bivalvia; order Cardiida; family Cardiidae; genus Serripes; species Serripes groenlandicus. The sequence goes on along the minus strand of JASEVX010000001.1, from coordinate 33,011,578 downwards.
AAATTACATAGTTTGAGCATATTGGACAGTTTTGAACAAGGTCAAACGTACATAAGAAACAAATAGTATGACAACGTTCCATGCTGATTAAATAGAAATTTAAAATGCTGCACCAATGCAATAAACTGAACTGGAAATAATGTTTGAAAAAAAAAAAAGTTGAAAGAGGATAATTCTCTAAACCATAGACTAGACTGGGAGAAAGTATTTGATCGTGCTATACTGAACATAAAAAAAGGAAAATTGTTGATAACAATTAACAGCACAATGTGAACGAATTAATTCAAGAGAAGCACGTGAGGGTTTCTGTGCTTTCTGTCCTTCCCAGAATTGTTAGAAATGATACTACCTGGCATTGAAAAATAAAATATCCTTTTTCAATTCACTTCTGTGTTATGTAATCATTTTCCCCTTTCTAAGTGAAATGTGATTTTTGGATCCGAGGAAACCGGAATGCTACATAAATGTATTTTATGATAAATAAAATGATTTATGTCATTGCGGTGTATCAAAAGTTAATATATATTGAATAAAAGTATTTAGTCATTGCGGGGTATCAAAAAGCAATTTTAACTCATCCTTGGATTGATTTTTAATTCTCTATATATATGAAAGTATAGTTTTTGAATAAGAATCATGAGCAATTTCTCCTTTTGCCACAATATTGTGTCGTCTGCTGTATAGGCTTCAAAATGCGTCTGCGTGTGAAAAAGGATTAATTGTCGATGATATAATCAAATACAAAAAATCGTGTGTACAAGAAAATAAATTAGAATTGATCAAAGGAACCACCGGTGTATAATAATTTTGTTTGACTTCACTTAAAAAAGTCAAAGGAAGTGTTTGGTAACATTAAAACATTTATTTATATTTATATACAAAAACGATTAAACAAATACCGTGAATTTAAATAGCTGTTAATTTGTAATTGAATTTGTTTAGAATATTAGACACGTCATGCGATATATTGTCTTCTTGTCGCTCCAATATTCAATCACGTAATACTTCATGGACTGTTACATGGGTTACACTTGTATGCTTTGGCAAATCAGTATTTCATATGTGAATATATATCGCATGTTGACGGCTTGTGTGGGACTGTAGGCTTGCCATAGATTTTGTTTGTTGCACAGGAAAAAAGAACCAAGTTCATGTGTTTTACCACATCGGCACTTAGATGAACAAATTTGAATAGTATCAGTGAACAATTTAACTGATTACCATGGCACACACCATTATTGAACTTGGTCATTGAGCCTTTCAAATCTTACATGAGATTTATAGAATTATGATAAACATAATCTAGTTCTGAACAATCTGGTCATAGCCTGCACGTCTCACATAGGACATATCTTATATAAACTAACAATTTCTTGTGTCAACTCGAACTTATTTGCGACACATTCTAAGTTTATTCGATTAAACTAATTGATCTATAAAGATCATAATCACGATCAGATAGCACATTTATGCGCAGTCTAAAAGGATTTAATCTTAGTCAATGACTTTGGCTGTTGTTAAATTATTAAATCTTATCAAAATAACTCTATATTAAGTAAATCTAGTAGGATAGTACCGGTCGCAGGAAGGAATACAGCAGGATCAGGGTTAAAACCTGTCGATAATTGCGGCGATTCAGGCACATACAACAAATCTGCAGCAGACGACCTTGAAAACATCCCCCTCGCAAAAAATCTTGAATAGACCTTAAAATAAGGTGACAAAATGAGAAATTGCTCGTATTGAGCAGTTTCTTCTTTTTTCATCATGTCTTCAAAAAGTGTTCTGCTGCAGAGGCGTCATAAAGGGTATATATGAGTGAAAGGCTTAACAAGTAAATGAACGAAGGTTGCATTGGAAGAATGAAGAGTGTAGCAGTGGCGATTGACAGCGAGGAAGCAATATAATAAGACAAACTGGCAGCCGTGATATAACGGAACTATGATTGAAAACAGTGATAACTCCAATCAATCAATATAATTTTATTGACTTTTTTTTTTTAAATTTTCACAGTATTAAAGTAAACACTATAAAATATCGGAGTATTGATCGACCACAGTCACGAAAAAAGCAAGGTTTATTAACAATATCACTCCTAACGGCAATGCAAAAACGTAGCCAACCATTTCTGGACGAGATATATAGCATATCCCATCGCCGTATCCGTTTTGTGCTTTGTTAGTATCGACAACAACTACAATGATATTGACGGAAACGAATAAGAGAGAAGACAAAATACAGTACATTGTGTATCGTACGCTTTTCCTTAATCTCGATGAAGATTTAGTTATATTGGCTGATTGTCCAATAAACACCATGACCATATGGTAACAGCAAAGGTTCATTGCAAACACAACCATCAACCAGAAAAAATGAACAAGTGCACCTAGCAGTGCACACATGGAATCAGAAACACTATCGGCTTGTGGCGTTGCAAATGTGAAAAGCGCTTGTGCGCAGATGAGGTAAGAACAAACGAAGATGTTGTTGATGCCAGGCTGTGTCCGCAGTTTATCGAATAGAAGGTATGTAATCAATGTCAAGAAAGAACACAGAATTGAAAAACAGGCACAAACAACTGATAAAACTCCTTGTGGTGTTATCCCAGTTTCTCTTCCTTGTCCAAGTGTATCATTACTGATATATTGGTCTGTAATTCATACATATGTATCTTTACAAATACTGTACGCGTTTGAAATTTGGTCAACAATTTCTTTTGTGTAATACTTCTTGTCGACGGTTGTATTGAGCTCCTTTACAAATAACCCAAACGGCATTCCAACAGTATTGTATTCACTGTTGTATAGTGTGACCATTGGACACACGAGTGTGTGTTTCAAAGCTTGAATCGGAGACGGAACCGGAATCAGATAACTGACTCGCGGTGAGACGACATTAATGGGAAGGTTGTTTAGCGGAGTGTTATCTTCGGGATCTACAGGATTCCAAAACTCGTCTGTTTCGAAATCAGTACTAGAGAGAGAAATGTTCATCGATGGAGACATCGTTGAACCATTCAGTGTGACAATTGTTCCGTCTAGTTTTAAAATATTGTCGACGAAATCAGTTGCATGTTTACCACTTATTATATCTTTGAAATACCATTCAACTTTCCAAATAAGATAGTTCACAGTCAGTATCGGCGACATTTCAACATCACCATTGTCTGACAGATCTACCGTTCTTGAGACGGGAGGTACAATCGAGGAAACGACTACATCATCTGACAGATTTACCAGTCCCGAGACGTTCGGTACAATCGAGGAAACGACTAAATTCTCCCGAGGGATGATGGGGGTTGTTACGAGTCGGGTTAGTAATGTTTCACCTGATTCAGTGTCATTACTAGTTTCCAATTTAGTCTTATAAAATAAACCATACTTTACAACAGCATTTAGACTTTCCCAGTTCACTAGAAGAGTCTCTGTGTAATTGCTGATCATTGGCGCCATGTTGTCTATTTCACTGGCTTCATATAAACCGATAGGATATAATTTCAACTGAAACCTGTAGGCTACTTCAGTCACTGTATCACCAATGTTGATGCACTGACCACGTTGTAGGATTCTCGGGAAAATACAGGTTAGATCTCGACATTCCTCCTGTTGATTAAAATAAATACATGTAATATGTGTTTTAACAACTTAGCCGAGCTCGGAATACGGTTATGCGAAAACGAGTATTTGATTACAATAACTAAATGTAATATGTGTTTTAACAACTTAACCAAGCTTGGAGTACGGATATATATAATATTTATTTCCTCCGTTATGGAAGATTACAAGAATATGATATAAATGATGTTGAATAGAACAGAATTGAGATACAACATGACATAAGACTGATAAAAAAACCATATGTATATACATGCAGGTGTCAAACACCCAACCTGTTGTGAGGGAGACTGCTCCCCCTCTCGAACTGCAACGGTCATGATAACCGCTCGACATATATCATACGATCGCAATGACAATAAAACTGCAATACATGGACAGCCCAATCACACCGACATGTCACTGGAATAGTATACACTATGCGACTTGTCAGTGCAAACAGACCATGCACCGTAGCAGTACGGCGCGAACGATGAGAAGCGCCACCGAGTAGTTGTTGAGGAAAGAGCATTATGATCACCCGATATAACTCTTAATCGAAACGAAAACAAACAAGAGTTCAACGGAGACATCCCTTATGTAAGACCCATACTTTAGTAATCATACCTGTGACTGTGAATATGCCCACATACATTCAGACGTATATACGCCTCCATACTGTGTACACATTTACACAAACGTACAAACATAGACCACCAATCTATACATGAAATGAAGAACAAACAAGACATGTAACGCTATACCAAATGCAATGAACCTATTGCAGAAATCTTGAACAAGATTTTGGGGCATGTTTAAGAAGTCATGATTTAATATTTCTAGCATTGACTGAATTAAAGATCATCGTTATAGAAAGAAAATTACCCAACATAAGTAATCTCCAATTCTTAGACAATGCTTCCGAATGTCATAGTAATAAGGAAATTCGTCCACATGGGGGCAAGGGTTATATTACATCAATCCACATAACTAAAATACAAAACTAATTTAGCCCAAGTTATCGTTGTCGCTAACAAAAGTGTGCAACAACTTGCGACACATTAGAAGCGCAGCAACGTTATACACGAAAGGGAACTGTCCAACCTACCGAAAGTAAATATAACAGTTCCAAACAGTGTGGAAGTGCAAAACGACCAGTAACCTGTCAATGGTTGATGAAATACATATCTTTTTTTTTCTTGGATTTAAACGTTGGTACTTTATTTTTCCCATGGAGTATAGTATATTGAAGGAATTTCAGCTGTATTTGCAAACGCGACTTCTAAATGTTTAATGAACTTTCGAAGCATCCACTGTTTCATCTAATGTAGCTCGTGTTAACTTAATTATTTTTGAAAATGGATACGCTTTACAACTACTATGTCAATGTGTAACAATAGAAGTATAAATATCGTTGCTGTCCAATTATAAACTTGTTTTAACAAATTAAAAAATACCTTGCAATGGTCGTAAACTTGCGAATCAAAGCACTTTGTAGATGTATCTTTGATTGGTGTAGTCTTTGTATTGAAATCGAGTACGGCCGAAAACGACACAGCTGCAATATAGCTACCAAATGTCTTATGATAATAGTCTATATTTGTAAGATTGTTACATTGGAAACAGAAGATAGTCGTATTCGGAGCTGTATGCGTGACAGGCTGCTTCGATCGAAGGGTCGTAATGTTTCCATAGACCTGTTACATTACATTGCGTTACTAGATTCCGGTAAGTCGGGCGGGGGGTATTCACTTCCGATGGCCAAAGGAACTCTAAATCACATCCCTGTGTAGATAGAACATCTTTGATTAGAGATGATATATTCACACTTTTAAAGAAGGAGTCTCGTTCATAGCACGATCAACGCGGTTTCCACGGAACGAGGCTAGATCCTTCTACAAAATTACACAAAGCACAAAAACGGTTCATGAAAGTCTGGTTGGTTATTGGACTGACAACAGGTTGACGTGTTTCAACATCAAAGTACTCATTGCTATTCTCACATTTTGATTTAATCTTAACGGCAGTTTGATTATCTCCCACAACCAAATCTCGAGAACAAGATCGGAAAATCCAGTAATAAGTGTTTTCCCCCAAACTCCGCAAAGATGCCATCCGACACACTGCTCTGTGATTTACTCGGGAGTCCTCCGGAGATGTTAAGCGATCCAAAATATCTGGACAGCAGCTCCCATAATCTGCACATGTGCTTTTATTGCAAGAACACGGTTTGCAGCAGTCAATTAGCAGCATATCAGGAACAGGTATCGAAAGATCGTTCAGACGTTTCATAATGGAATGATTGGCAGCAAAACGGTTCCCCTCTGAATTACATACCGATCGGTATCCGCAAAACGAAACATGCACTCAATTTACAAAGTCCAGATCTTCTTTATCAAATTGTCGTAGCTGGGCTGTATATACATCTGGATAAAACCAAAACACAAATATTGTGAACAATTTCATAAAGTCTTGCTATCCTGTGAAGAACGTAGAACTTTATAAATCTCCAAACTAACAACGATATTCTGCTTTAAATTAATATATAAATCTGACGTTTATCACAACACATAAGTATAAGTACATTGATGTACGTGTTTAAAATCGTAATTATATATTTACGTTTTTCATTACAGTCGTACGAATCCAAGCATGCACACTACACTCTCAATGTATTCTTTTCACAATCCCTTAATCTTCATTTTAATATTTAATATGTGCTTAAGGAGTTGTACAGTTACCCTTTTGTAAATATCTATATCAGGTAACAAATGAACAATACAAATGCAATATTTTGTACGTTAGTAAATTCAGTTAAATGCCATTTCTTAAACTGGCCGAACAGATTGTTAATATTACTTAATCGAGGATCCTATTCTATTTTAGGTAACCGACATTGGTTACATTCTTTTCTAAGAATGGTTAATGCAATTTAATCGCTATCTATTTAGATCATTAACCACATCCGTATTACGGCAATTACATTAAAGTCGACACCGTGAGTAATCCTTATGTCGCCCCGGCAGCTCAGTCGGTAGCGACCGCGGGCTATCAATCCAGGGGTTGTGAGTTCCAGCTCGGCGAAAATTCTTTCCGACGTTTGACAAAAGTCACCGTGACATTCCTCATTCTTCTTTTACCAATTCGCTACATTCTAAGTGAAAAAGCAGTGCGTGGGAAGTATGTTGTGTGGAGCGCTGGTGTAGGAAAGACAGGAAACGCATGAGTAGGTGAACTGGCCGCCGTGATATGACTAGTTAAATTGTTGAAAAAAGTCGTTAAACCCCAATTTGTAAATAATTAAATAAATCAATTAAGCCTCATCTCACTATACGCTTCTTTAACAACAATTTTGTATTCAGTAATGCAAGAGTTTAACTCTTTCAGCGCCGAATTGTTTAAAGTAGATTCTTCTATGTTCAAAATTGGGCGTCTCCATTTCTTATGTAATAAAAGTTTGGACTATTTTGATAACTAAAAGGCAAACAATTCTGATTTCAGGTGAGACAGCTCGTTACGAATCAGTATTGTTTGCAACAACCTCAATATTGCCTATGGCGCTGAAAGAGTTAAACCACAATTCAAATGACGAGACCAAGTTCAACCCGCATATTCATACAGGGTTATCCGGAGACGGTAGACATCAATGTACATTCTTGGTAACATTGAAAAGCAACCCATCAACACAGTATCTTGAAATAACATTAACAGCGAATAATACAACTATTAGCGAGACGTGTTGCATTTAGATGTACATGGTATTGCGTATAACTATGCAAATGTAAATGAACCGAAAACAAATGATACATTGTGTACGTATGTATTTACCATTCAATTGCTGGATCCGATTTTGTGAAGCTTTCGCCATCAGGACAGAGACAGGATCGCCGGCGAAGCAGCCGTATCTAACCAGGCTTTATACTTTCGGATGCTAAATTCAACATGTGGATATTGACTCTTGGACAAAACCATTTTCAAAATTCATCATTGAAAGGGTTAAGCTATCAAAGAGTAAAGGTCAAAGTGTTAATCTCATTTCGAATATAGAATACTGTTAACTTTTTCCCTCTTCCAGACGCCTTTTGCCGCATATGCAGCAGTCAACTTTTTGTAAACATTATGACAAAAGAAGAGCACAATATTCTTTTCAATATAGACGCTGTCTGCCCCATCTACAGCAGACCACTTTTGAAAACATTGTGACAAAAGGATAAATTGCTCATAATGTTCTTCGGCCTTAATTCTTTTGAATCTTTTCAGTATGTATAAATTCATTTATAGTTGTCTGGTGCAGATTGTTGTAAATGGGAAAGGTTTAAGCATAAGCTGAAGTGATCGCACAAAAAGTGGGATTAGTAAATTTCAAATCGCGTCGACCCAGTTAGGTTTTTGGGTTTCAAGTACGCATGCACTCTGGGTCTGTGTTATTTGACGACCACGTCAAACTCTTTACTCGTATCCCGCTGAATTCCTGCATTCCCGGTCCGGTTATACCAAAGACTTAAAATCATGGTAGCAATGTCTTCTCTCCTAAGCGCTCATTGTTGCGACACAGAAAAACTGTGGTAGATCTGAAATACGTTCGGAGACACCATTCGAAACAAACAACAAAAAAACTGATAGGTACACAATGATTTGTTGGAAGGTATTTGTGCATAGCTATTTCAGGTACTTCAAAGATGTCTATAAAACGATCCTGGAAAAACCTGATCATAGTCGATAAAGCCGGTACTTGATCTCTTCTCTTTGAAAGTCCCGAACATCTGGTTTTCCAGTAAAATGGCCTATACATCTGGCTTGAAATATGAATGTTCTGTTCTGTTTATGATGCACTGTATTAAAAAAAATTGTATATTTTGAAAAAGGGTTCCTTTAATAATAATGCCATCAGTATTGATAAAATAGTTGAAAACGGGGCGTTTAAACCCCAAATCAAACAATGGTGTAAAAGGCATGCCGGATGATTTTCCACATAAATTGATATCCCATTGGTGGAAGTTAAATGGAGCTTGTCAAAGGCAGATTTGTCGATCGTCTTATTTTATTTTAGCCGAGCTCGACTTCGAACGCACAACACCCGATTGACAGTCCGCGAAGGTACCGACTGACCTATCGGGGCTCGGCTAGCAATTTACGCCAAACAGGAAAACCAAGGTCGGACATCGATGTTCGAATTTATATAGTAATTTGAATGCAGACCCAGGTCGGCCATCAGTGTTCGAATTTATATAACAATTACAACGCTGACCTGGAATACTGAGCTTTTCAATCGGTGTTCAAATGTTCATAACAGACCCAGGTCGAAAACGGGTGTTCGAATTTATAAAATAATTTGAACGCAGACCTAGAATACAGACGTCTGTCATGTTCGGGCGAATTAAAATAGCAAACTGAACGCCGGCCTGAAAGAGCAAAGTCGGCCATCGGTGTCGAATGTATCGATCAAACTGAACTACGATCTGGAAGACTAAGGTCGGCAATCGGCGTTCATATTTCTAAAGCAAAATGAACCCGTCCTGGAATACCGAGCTTGGCCATCGTTATTCAAATTCATATATCAATTTAATCGTCGTCCTTGAATACCAAATTAATAGTGCATACTGAACGGCGACCGTGAAGCCAAGGACGAACAACGGTGTTCGAATTCACATAGCAAACTGAGGGCGGCCATCAGTGTTCGTGTTCGTGTATATGAACTGTGTATATCTTGTTCAGACTGCGGATGCAAAGGCTGACATGGATTCCAACAGTTTACAAAAGCCAACAAGAACCTTTTTGCTCGGATTCTTGAACTAACAATGCTTTCAGATTAGTCCTTTTAGAGATAGTTTGGTTGATACCTGTGGCTTATCGGATAGGACGATATATAACAACAGAAAGCCTGTATTAACGAGATATAACAACATAAATCCAGTATTAACGAGATATAACAACAGAAAGCCAGTATTAACGAGATATAACAACAGAGAGCCAGTATTAACGAGATATAACAACAGAAAGCCAGTATTAACCTATAATTGCAGTTTTTTATTTATTTTTTTCTTCTTAAAATAAAAAAAGTATACACTATCTCATAAGTGACAAAAGTTATCTATTGAAATAAATCAGGACATGTGGTACCTATGGTAATGACAACATTATAATCATTATTTTATATAGTTGTGGCAAAAAGAGAAATTACTCATGATTCTCCTTTTGATATCATTTCTTCAAATGTCGACTAAAGCAGATGCGTCAAAACACATCCAAATATTGGAATTGTTCAGATAGGGAAAAACTGAGTGACGTCAGACATTCGGGGTTGTATTAGCATTGCCAACAGTGAAGACTCATACAAACACTCTCGTTAGATACTTTGTTTGGTGTCCGTTTGCATTTAGCATAACCCTAAAAGTAACTACTGAGGTTAAAGAAATGAACCATGGTTTGCAAGAATGTTCACGGTTAATGCGATGTTAAATTGCAGTTGCAACAAACCTCCCAAATCACGAGATCTAATATCTGAACTGTCACATATCAAAAAGTACACGGTTTATTTTTAAAAATATACATTATAATTGAAACGTCTTAAAGTCATAGTAACTCCACCAAAAACCGACAATCAGCACGAACGTGTTATGTATCCGTATTACTACTCATTGATACACTGCTAAGCTCTGTAGCGCTTGTTTTAGATGATTGACCAAATGTTTTACCGGTATCAGTTTTTGACACCGTTTTGAAAATCTTTTCCTTGTACAGATTATAAATTCTTTTGTTACACACAAACGATAAGAAGATTAAAACTCCTATGCCGCCGTTTAGAATTATGAATAAATATTCAAATACCACTACATCGGTAAATTCAAACAGAAACCCGAATATCCACGTTAAGCCAGTTACACTGGAAAGTTTAGCGTATATTTTGAAATAGTTTCTGTTTTTCTTGTTACTTGAGTTAACATTTGGAGATCTACTGATTTTTATAATCACGGTCACGAATAATACGAGGTTTATTAACAGTATCACTCCTAGTGGCAGTGCAAAAACGTAGCCAACCATTTCTGGACGAGATATATAGCATATCCCATCGCCGTATCCGTTTTGTGCATTGTTAGTATCGACAACAACGACAATTATATTAATGGAAACGAACACAAGAGAAGACAAGATACAATAAATTGTGTATAGGACGCTTTTCCTTAATGTCGATGAAGTTTTAGTTCTATTGGCTGATTGTCCAATAAACACCATTACCATATGGTAACAGCAAACGTTCATTGCAAACACAACCATCAACCAGAAAAAATGGACGAGCGCGCCTATCAGTGCACACATGGAATCAGAAACACTGTCGGCTTGTGGCGTTGCAAATGTGAAAAACACTTGTGCGCAGATGAGGTAAACACAAACAAAGATGTTGTTGATCCCAGGTTGTGTCCGCAGTTCAGCGAATAGAAGGTATGTAATCAATGTCAAGAAGGAACACAGAATTGAAACACAGGCGCAAACAACTGATAAAACCCCTTGCGGAGTAATCTCACTGGCTGCAGGTAGCTGTGTTGTTTGGTTTTTGATATATCTGTCTGTTAAAGTCACGTATGCATCTTTACAAATTGAGTACACGCTCATAGTTTGGTCAACAGTCTTCTTTTCGTATAACGTTGTATCGATAGTAGTATTAAATTCTTTAATAAATACTCCTCTGGCCGTTTCAGTGATATTAAACTCGTCGCTTCCTATATCAAGGAGTGGACAAACGAGAGTTTGTTTCACAGTTTGTATCGGAGAGTTTATTGGAAATAGACGATCAGCATTCGGCAAACTCACGGCTAAAGGGTATATTGAAAGATAGGTATTATCTACAGGATCTTTTGGGTATGTGAACTGACTTGCTCCATAATCAGTTATAACGAGAGAAAATGTTACCGATAAACCGTTAGATCCAGCAAGTGTCACATTCGTTTGATCTATTAGTAATATATTGTCGATAAAATCAGCTGAATGTTCACCACTAACAAAGTATTTAAAATAAAATTGAACTTGCCATAAAATATATTTCACGGCTAATATAGCCCTCCTAGTTTCACCTGGATCACCCTCTTCGTTCGGAAGTGGCGCCCCTACGTTTGGAACAAGATTGCCCGGTGGTGTGACTTTTTCTTTACGCGTAGTTGTATCTTTCTCTTGTCTTTTAGCTCGAGGTTTCTTTTCGAATGTATTCGATGCAGTTGTGGATGCAGTACTTGAAACTGGAATATGATCCTTTAAAGTTGTAGGTAAAGGTAATTGTGTTGTTACATCGTGGGGTGTTATCTCTTCAGCGGGATCAATCTCTTCGAATCCGAATTTATAAAAGAATGCATAGCTAAAAGCTGCACCTTGACTGTTCCATGTTTCTAACAGAGTATCTGTGTAAGTCATGATCATTGGAACCATTTTGTCAATAGCACTGTCCTCATATATACCTGCAGGTTGAAACTTCACCTGAAGCCTGTAGGCAACTTCCGTCACTTTATCTGCGATACTGACACAGTGATCTCCTTCATATAACCTCGGGAAAATACAGGCGAGATCTCGACACACTCCCTATGAAAAGAAAATAAGAAAACATTAAGGTTTAAAATGTGTGCGATGCTCATCAACCTTGACCCTCATTTGAGACCGATGTCGACCGCTCAATTGCAGTCTTGAGCATATCTCGATTTATATAAATGTGTTCAACTCTTCAATCGTTATACCGTCATTAATAGAGTTTTTATGAACTTTATTACTGGGGCTTTTCCAGATTTGTTGTATTTAAGAAAGGCTTAGTAAGTATTCCCCGGAGTTTGGTGAGGTGAGAAAAGTTTGTAATTGGATAGACCTAAGATATGTAATTAAAAGCCTTTCATGAACGACAGAAATAGCATCAATCTCATTAAAACCTCACCCAATTTTCTCTAGCTCGTATATTTATTCAAGATTTCTTTATTCCGTAACGTAAACTTAACAAAGTTTCTACTTGCATAAAAATGAATAACATAATATATAATAAAAAGTTCAAGTCAAGACAACTATGTGCACAATGTTAATTCGACAACTATATTCTACCAATATGTAAAGGAGGATGAACATATATGGAAATGAGTATTTATATAGACATATATATCTTACGTTTACTTACACCTACATATAAATGATAAGAAAGATATTGGATTTGCATGCCATATCGTATGATAGCTCGAGATATTTAAGTGGCATTAACTAAGCTAGCTTCGCGTTAATCTATAGATCTGCTGACTGCCGAATTCAGGTCGTCGAAAATTGACCTTTGCGTCAGCCTATCAAAATGTCGCTTATCAAATCTTTAAAAGGTATAAAGCAGGTAAGGTAACCCTTGTCGTGAACGATATAGAGAAGCAGTGTTTGTATAGTGCTCCGATTGTAAAGTACGGGCGTTTGTTATATCGTGCGTTAACATTGGACATACAAATCGAGTGTGAGTAGTTAAGTGTATTTGGAGTCAAAATATTTTTGATTTTAATTAGAGTGAAATTGCATTAACACTGCTGGAACCGATTTTGTGAAGCCAGCATCAGGCCAGGCAAGCGGTCGCTGTCTGACATGTTATTTCCTGTTGGCTACGCATCTCAACATTATTATCTTGATATTCCAAGAATAAGCTAACTAGCTGTGGAATTTTCCAATTGCAAAACTAGACGCGTCGATTTAAAAACAAATGCAGCATTGAGAATGTTAAGATTAGTTAATGGCTTGGAACATATACATTTCATCGCTAGGAGGGTGTATTTACAACAGGCTAGATTACTTTAATATCACGCCTCGCTTACGATATCGGTTAACTCTGACGATGTGTACGAACATTCTCGAAGGTCTACCTATGATCTACCTATTTTCGAGGGCACCGAACAGATTATGTTTATTTGGCAAATGGTCAATTGATTATAACATTAGAGAGATTGTAGAAGTTGACACCAATATTGGTGTATCGTTATATGTTGTTAATTGCTCTAACCTTTGACTACATGAACCGAATTTGTAAAGGCCGTTTGACCAGGTTAAATACTATTGGCTGTTCGTTTTTATCTTGTTATCCCTAAAATTGTTAATGGATTCTTCTCAATGAAAAATCTCCATTGTCTCAACTGTCTCACCTGAAATCAGCATTCTCTGCCCTTAAGTAAACCCGACCGGCGTATACCGAAGACTTTAAAAACGGTAGTAATGGCTGCACTGCTTGGCACTCAGGGTTGCAGGGTTAGCATTACGGACAGGCTGGTGTCAGGATTAATGGATCAGTAGTACTGTTAACGTACAAAGGAAACGTTGTGATACAACTGAAAAAAATGTTGAAAGCGGCGTAAAACACCAAACAAATAATCAATCTTGAGTAAAATTGTTGATACAAGAAACATGGAGTCGTCCGATTATGAACATGGAACAGTTTAATTTAGGATACTCGGCACTGAAATAGTTAACTGACTGGCTACCTAAACCTTGCTTTACAGACAATACAGATTCAGGTGTGACGAGCTGTCTCAACTTAAATCAGCATTGTTTTTTCTTTGAGTTAAGAGTATTCAAGAACTCTCGTAGAATGAAAAATGGAGTTGCTTAATGCTTAAATATGGTCGAGAATACTTTTAGGAAATTTAGCGCTGAAAGAGTTAAACTAACTGGATACCAACCTTATAATGGTCATAGACTTGTTCAGCTGTGCACAGGGATGAGGGTTCCGTGATTGGCGGTGCTATTTCTCTACCGAAATCGAGAACGGCAGAAAAGGACACAGTTCCAATTTCCCGCTGACCTAGATCAGAACACATTTCATTGTTCTCTAGTTCATTACACTGGAAACAGAAAATATTGTTATACTTGAAATCGTACTCCGCTCTATAAGCATGGCACGCCGCTTCGATAACAGGGTCATAGTGCTTCCAGAGACCTGTCACATTACATTGTCTCACCAAACTCTTGCAGGCTGGTGCGAAGAAGTCTACTTTCTTATATGGCCATTCGAATTCTAAATCACACCATGTTGTGTTTAGTACATCTTGTATGAGCTTTTCGTGTTTTGTTTTTTGCTTGAAAGTGTCTTCTTCGTAGCACACCAAACGCAGATTCCAAGGTATAAGATCAGATTCTTCTTCTACAAAGTTACACAAAGCACAAAAATGATTCGCGAACGTCCGTTGTGTAACCGGGTCGATAACTGGTTGATGTGTTATCACCTCGTTAACGTAGTCTTTGGTATTCTCGCATCTGGATTTGATATCAACGGCCGTTAGGTTATTTCCAGGCACGTACTCCTTTGCACAAAATCGGAAGACCCAGTATTCGCCGTTAAAAATCAAAGTTCGTAAGGAAGTGTTCCGGCATTCCGCCTTTGTTGGTTCCAGTGATTCTTCTACAGTCGGTAAATGATCCAAAAGCACCGGACAGCAGTTCCCATAATCCACACAGGTACTTATATTACAAGAACACGGCTTACAGCATTTCTCTGGTAATCTCTCGGGAACTTTAATTGGAAGATTGTTTAAAGTTATTGCAGAAGAATCATTATTACTGCCAGCAGCGATTTCATTTGATGAATTACACAATGATTGAGGTCCACAAAACAATCTATGTACCAATTTAACAAATTCAAATTCTGCGTCGTTAATAGATTCCGAGAGAATGATAGGTATACTAAAACAAAACAGAAACACTGTCAGCCACTTCATCGTAATTTCAGTTTCTCTTCAATTCTTTAAAAATGCATTTCACGCTTTTCCTTTTTATCCTTTATATAAAGATACAGATATTTATTATAACTACGTTTGTCAAAACATAATTATATATATATATATATGTGGATAGTCCTGATGACGATACCCAGTATAATGGGTTACTCATGCGCATTCAAGCGCGAACACGTCTAATCAACCCTTACCGCTAAATTTTCTGCACACAAGTTTGAACCAAGGATTTAAATAAGAACTTTAACAAATTATGATTATTTTATTTTTTACTATAAAAACAACTGTTATAATGTTAAACCTAATCGTTGTGTGCAGAGCTGTAATATTTGTTTTTGATGTAAATGTAAACGTGACGATGAGCTTTTTGTTGCTTTTTTAACCGTGTAGTAACCTCAAACAGGTAAAAAAGAAAGAGCCCAACTTGTTACCTTAGTGACGTCAATTTATTCGTGATACAACTGAATCTATTTTAAGATCAATCGACGACGGTTACCCTCAATGTTTTAGTCGCGGGATTGTTATTGTATCATACGAACACACAGTTGTTTGGCCGATCTAAATATAAACAATCGAAGGGATACAATTATACATGAAAACTAGGTTAAAGTACAGTTATACACAGTTCTGTACAATGAATGTATATTGTTTTATGGCGCATCGACAGCTAAGGTCATTTAGCGCGCAATTAAATTTAATTATTCATGATACCTGGGTAAACAAACCAGTACTAGGCTAGAAAATGTGCCTTGCCCAAGGGCACTCCACCATGACCGTAGTGCCGCGACTGGGGATCGAACCCGGGACACCCGGTTTCGAAATCCCCGACGCTAACCACTCGACCACAGCGGATTCCAGTTCTGTACAAACATTCACTTATGGCAGAAAGGAATTGTCGAAATGAAATATAGTTATTACAAAGAAACAAGTTATTTTTTAATCAGCAATAAAACAGCCAAAGTAGAGTGTCAATTGAGCATATCACATACGACATATTTACAGCAGACGCCTTTGCAAACATATAGACAAAAGTATGGACTCTCTGTAAAAGGGGACGTTTAGTTATTGAAAAGAATTGAAAACAGAATGGCAGAAGAAGATATTATTCATTTTGACTTTTTCTTTTTCCACAATTCTTTCTGCTGCGTAGGCGTTGGAAAGGGTTACTGGTGTTTCGCCATTCAGTTGTTTATCTCGCTAAAGAAGTTAGTCACACGACGTTTCACTTGAACGCTTTAAGTGATGTTATTAAAAAGTCGTCGAAACATGATAGGAAAATGTAAATCCATCGCTTTAATAGTTACTTTACTTCATTTTATGGTAGAAACGCTGGTGCAAGTCTTAGACATAATCCACCTACCTGTTTGCATTGAAAAACGTTAGGTCAAATGACGCCAAATACATCCACGGCCATACTGATCTAGAACCAAATAGTCTCTTAACCCTTTCCCTCATACGACAGTTCTGCAGCAGACGACTTTGAACATATTTTGTCAAAACATAGAAAACCTCCATAACTGAATGGATAACCTATGACTAAAAGTGGAAAACATGGTGGCAAAAGGAGAAATTGCACGTTTTGTGCAATTTATTCTTTTGTCACTATGTTTTCAAAAAGCCGTCTGGTGCAGAGGCGTCAGAAAGCGTCTGTATGAGGGAAAGGGTTAACAAAACTTTGTTGGCGTAGAAATATGTGTAAACCTTCACCAGAATGCATTGAATATATGACATTGAGTTAAAATTCATTGTAAATGTGTTTAGGATGCACAGAAAATGATAGATTTGATCATTTTTAGTATGTTGACCTTGTTTGAAAATGAAAGTAGAGAATCTGAAACCCAGTTTCGTCCAGGCACAATTTCGTCAAAAATGACGGTTATCATTTTCGCGGGTTGAATTCTTTCGTGCATAATACATGACCCCACATTTTTAGTTGAAATATTTTAAAGCTTAGAGATAACTGTTTTCAACGTTATTTGCTGTTCTACCTGAGAAACGCTTAAAAAGTCTGACAATTATTGAGGGTTGAAAATGCTTGGAAAGCTTCATAGGTAATGTGTATACAATTTACTAAACCATGTACATGTATCAAAAAATGTGTCGACAAATGAGTAATGGCGCAGTCACGATATTCGTACGTTTTGATTGGATGATGAAAACATTTTCAAAACTATTTCTAGAGGACATGATGCAATAAGAGTATAGCAACTCGATAAAGGAATGAAAAAAAAAAAGTATCTGAAATGTGATAATTTGCGAGTATTGACACTCGTTTTATATTTTTAAAATGAGTCCAAACATAACTGATGTTTGACGTTTGTTGTTACTAAAGGTGACGTCATTGTAATGAAAATGGTGAATTAATTCCCAAAAGGAAAATGCCATATATGGATTGAAAGGATAGTTTGATTCTTAAATGATGTCCCGTAAATTATGGAATGTTTCCATTTAAATTACATTACGAAGGGCAAGTAAATTACTGTTTGTACCTGTCATCATTTCATGAATTAAATATCTTGGCCATATTTTAAAATGGAATATATGCTTTACAGATAGCTCTATGAGGTAATTATAACCGGTATCACTATTAACATTTTTAACGGTTTGTTTACGCGAAATAGGTAGTAATCAATGATCATACAATTATTTACAGATATAGTTCATATCTATCTATATATCTAATATCAAATTCGTTTGCTGCTGAAGTGGTCAGGTGTGCTAGTACATATAGGTCTATATATATATAATATCAAAGTCGTTTGCTGCTGATGTGGTCAGGTGTGCTAGTACATATAGGTCTATATATATAATATCAAAGTCGTTTGCTGCTGATGTGGTCAGGTGTGCTAGTACATGTAGGTCTATATTTGTAATATCAAAGTCGTTTGCTGCTGATGTGGTCAGGTGTGCTAGTACATGTAGGTCTATATATATAATATCAAAGTCGTTTGCTGCTGATGTAGTCAGGTGTACTAGTACATATAGGTCTATATTTGTAATATCAAAGTCGTTTGCTGCTTATGTAGTCAGGTGTGCTAGTACATATAGGTATATATTATATAATGTCAAAGTCGTTTACTGCTGATGTGGTCAGGTGTGCTAGTACATGTAGGTCTATATATATAATATCAAAGTCGTTTGCTGCTGATGTGGTCAGGTGTGCTAGAACATATAGGTCTATATATATAATATCAAAGTCGTTTACTGCTGATGTGGTCAGGTGTGCTAGTACATGTAGGTCTATATTTGTAATATCAAAGTCGTTTGCTGCTGATGTAGTCAGGTGTGCTAGTACATGTAGGTCTATATATATAATATCAAAGTCGTTTGCTGCTGATGTAGTCAGGTGTACTAGTACATATAGGTCTATATTTGTAATATCAAAGTCGTTTGCTGCTGATGTAGTCAGGTGTGCTAGTACATGTAGGTCTATATTTGTAATATCAAAGTCGTTTGCTGCTGATGTAGTCAGGTGTGCTAGTACATATAGGTCTATATTAGTAATATCAAAGTCGTTTGCTGCTGATATAGTCAGGTGTGCTAGTACATATAGGTCTATATTTGTAATATCAAAGTCGTTTGCTGCTGATATAGTCAGGTGTGCTAGTACATGTAGGTCTATATATATAATATCAAAGTCGTTTGCTGCTGATGTAGTCAGGTGTGCTAGTACATGTAGGTCTATATATATAATATCAAAGTCGTTTGCTGCTGATGTGGTCAGGTGTGCTAGTACATATAGGTATATATTTGTAATATCAAAGTCGTTTGCTGCTGATGTAGTCAGGTGTGCTAGTACATATAGGTATATATTTGTAATATCAAAGTCGTTTGCTGCTGATGTAGTCAGGTGTGCTAGTACATATAGGTCTATATTTGTAATATCAAAGTCGTTTGCTGCTGATGTGGTCAGGTGTGCTAGTACATGTAGGTCTATATTTGTAATATCAAAGTCGTTTGCTGCTGATGTAGTCAGGTGTGCTAGTACATATAGGTATATATTTGTAATATCAAAGTCGTTTGCTGCTGATGTAGTCAGGTGTACTAGTACATATAGGTCTATATTTGTAATATCAAAGTCGTTTGCTGCTGATGTAGTCAGGTGTGCTAGTACATATAGGTCTATATATATAATAGCAAAGTCGTTTGCTGCTGATGTGGTCAGGTGTGCTAGTACATGTAGGTCTATATATATAATATCAAAGTCGTTTGCTGCTGAAATGGTCAGGTGTGCTAGAACATATAGGTCTATATATATAATATCAAAGTCGTTTGCTGCTGATGTGGTCAGGTGTGCTAGTACATATAGGTATATATATATATATATAATATCAAAGTCGTTTGCTGCTGATGTGGTCAGGTGTGCTAGTACATGTAGGTCTATATATATAATATCAAAGTCGTTTGCTGCTGATGTGGTCAGGTTGCTAGTACATGTAGGTCTTTATTTGTAGATTTGGGTCTGATGTGGTCAGGTTTGATAGTAAATGTAGATCTTTATTTGTAGATTTGGGTCTGATGTCGTCAGTTGTGCGCTAGTATATGTAGGTATATATTTGTAGATTTGGTTCGAAAAGAGGTACCCCTTTACCCTTCCCTTCCAAAATACAACAAACAGACGACGTTTAAAACAACTCGGCAAAAATATGAAAAGTCTATATAAATGAAAGTTTAATTATTGAATAGAGTTGAAAATATTGTGGCAAATATCATCTGCTGTAGATGCATCAACATGCGTCTGCAAGTGGGAAAGGGTTAAGTAATATAACGTACTGGCAGACAGTGAAGGAATGTGTGTGTGTGGTTGTTGGAAACGGCGTTTTAGTTAGCAGATGACTTTTTAAAACAATGAAACAAAAGAAGAAATTGCTCAAGACGAGCAATTTCTCATTTTGCCACATTGTTTTCAACTCCAATTAATGATTAACGTGTCATTAATCGAGATTTTTCACAGTTTTGATAAGAAGATTTCATAGTCGTCTGCTATAGATTATTTGTAAGTGGGAAAGGGTTAATTTACTAAACTATTGCAAGTGCTTTACATAATACAAAACATAAAGCATACTAATGGGTATCGATGTGACTGGTAAAATTATTATACATTTATCCTGGTTCACTTACACATCTGAAATAATAAAATCGATAAGATCAAACAGTTTCTGTCCCATCACTAACCTTTTCCCACTAACCGCATATTCTCTCTGACGCCTCTGTAGCAGACGAATTTAAAAAAAAATGGCAAAAGGTGAAATTGCTCATAATACTTTTGCCACAATATTTTCAACTCTATTCAATGATTAAAATTTCATTTATGGAGGTTAACCATATATGTCTTACCAGTCGCTTTTGAAGTCGTCTGCTGCAGCTTTGTCTATATGGGATAGAGTTAAGTTCAATTTTGAGGGAATTATTGTATCTCTCTTTACTTATGCGTGTATAGTCGAAATAGGCGCGGTGCGATTTCGCACCGTGCTATATGTGGTTACTTTGTAATTTCACGATAGTTGAGAATGAAAGAAGAAGTTATTATTACGACAAACTAAATGTAAATGCCTTAGTCAAGATACAGTTTTTGTATACATTGTTAGAGTTTAAACTGGTAAATATCGATTGTGAAAGACGCTTTCAGCTTATATAAATCAGTTTTGATGTCTGCTTCCTGAATACTTAACCAGTTCTAGCGTTGTTTGTGTGAACACCATCCCAAAGACAGAACCCATTTATCGCGGGAATTGGATCCGTGATCATTGTCTCGATAGGTCGACTGTACCTCTTTCTTCCGAACCATGACCAGAGACTTTTTCAAGGCATGGGGCGGTCCATCGTCGGATACATAACAAAACAGAATACACGTAAATCATTAGAATCAACGTTTACATTTCTGATACTCTCCTACGTAGAGACGCATATAAAATCCAGGGATCCAATCGGCCGTTTGGTGCAGTAGATGTGCTGCATCCAATCAGAAACGATATTGGCTATCTGTCAAAACGGCGAAACGGCAGTGAAAAATACGACGGGTGATGTTGGAGCATAGAGGAGTCAACAACCGTGGGTGTCCGACGAAGGGGTTGGTCTTAATATAGACTTGTCGAAAACAAAAAATAAGTTTTCTATATTCTGTAGCGATCAATATCTATATTAGAATCAGAATCTAAATACTGGTACCAATTATTTAGTCAAGATAAGTGCCCCCGTCCATGCAAAACGGTACATGTTGACTTTTGTGAACAGTGTAGATCAAGAGCAGCCTGTGTATCGACACAGTCTGATAACGATCTACACTTCACATGTTTCTGTCTCATTTAAAGCTTTTGTCAATTTGTATAGAGACCACCTCGATGATGGAATGGTAGAGCGTCCGCATCGGGTGCGGGAGTCGCGGGTTCGATCCCAGGCCGGGTCATACCAAAGACTTGGTAGTAATGGCTTCATTCTTTGACGCTAAGGGATATGGGGTTAGAATTACGACTGACTGGCCGGTGTCAGGATAAATGGACCAGTAGTAATGGAAACTTACCCACAAAACGCCGTGATATTACTGAAATATTGTTGAAAGCGGCGAAAAACACCAAACAATCAATCAATAAATCAGTTTGTGTAAGTTCTGATGAGACGGAGCACATGTACAGAGGCTGATCAAAACATACACCGTTCATAAATCCTAACCTTTTACCATGGATGGGCCCATCTCTTGATTTTCTTTTCATCCAGTGTGAATAGGATTAGGACTCACCTTTAAACGTAATGGAGACGATTAGTGAACATTTTATGTGTTTTTAAAGAAATAAAAGTGGGCGTAATATTTTAGTAAGTTCATGTGAATTGCTTGCGTATACGGTTAAAACAAAGATACGTCAAGCGATTGCTAAAATTTAACCCTTTCCAACATTAACTCTTTCAGCGCCACAGGCAATATTGAGGTTTTTGCAAACAATACTGATTCAGACGAGTCAGCTCGTAACGAGCTGTCTCACCTGGAATCAGAATTGTTTGCCTTTTAGTTATCAAAATAGTCCAAACTTCTAGTACAGTGTAAATGGATACGCCCGATTTTGAACATGGAAGAGTCTACATTAAACAATTCGGCGCTGAAAGAGTTAAAAACCAAAAAATGCAGCATATAACTTCGATTATATCTAGACATGAAATGGAAAGTCTCTATAAAATCAGAATAATTAAAATGGATTTAGAAAAAAATAACCCCAATCAGACATTGCTCATCAAAAGTAAGTTCTCCTCTTGTCAAACTGTATCAAGTCGGTTTTTTAAAAATACGTCAGCTACTTATGGAGCAGGGGTTGATTAAAGGAACAGTTTAAAGTGCTGTTCTGTTCTGTTTAAAGTGAGATCATAGCCTATGTTTATAGAATCGCACTTTAAAGAGACACCTGTTTTTGGGGATGCTCCCTTTCCTTAGATAATTCATATTTTCGTTTGAAAAAAAGGACACTTTTATTTGACGAAAAATGCACGGGATTTTTCCCAGACCATTACAAATTAAAGATAATATCTGTCATTTTATTTGTACCTTAATTATGATATTTATATGTTAAAGTAACTGCATCATACTGTTTTGTCTTAAAACTAACTATATTTAATTATTTATACTAAATTGTAACAGCCGAGCTCCGGTAGCTCAGTCGTTAGCAACGCAGGCTGTCAATCCAGGAGTTCGAATCACGGCTCGGCCGACTTCCCTTTTGACGTTTGACAAAAGTCAATGCGACATGCGTGATTCGTCTTCCACCAATGTGCTAAGCCTATGTGGAAAAGCAGCCAGTTGCTTGGGGAGGTTGTTGTGTGGAGTACTGGTGTGAGAAAACCAAGACACAATTGAGTAGGTGAACTGGCCGCCGTGATACGACTGAGAAAATGTTAAAAACGGCGTTAAACCCCAATCAATCAATCAATCAACTAAATTGTAACAACTAATAGTAATATCGGAGATTATATAAGCAAAACTTGGTAATGAAAATATTGCCGTATATTGTGAATGACATTAGCCGTCCCCGCTAGAAAACCAACATTATGGCCTGTTCGTAATGTATCGACCCGGATCAGCCTAAACAGTCCGCTCAGACTGATTCGGGCCGACACATTCCATCTCAGAGGGATAGAGGTATAGAGTTATGATTCCTGTAACAGAATATCCACAGGAGGCGAAAAGTGTCTGTCCGGGTTAGCCTGCGCGGCATGCTTAGGCTGATCCGGTTTGAAACTTTACGCAGTGACCATAATGTTGGTTTTCTCGCCGGACGACTCACATGTTTTTTTCCGGTTTCCAGCATGTGTTTTTGCCACAATGTTTACAACACTATTCAATTGTCATACTTTTGTTTATAGAGATTGTATGTATTCTTGCCTATATGTTCTCAAGGTCGTCTGCTGCGGAATAGTTTGATGTGGGAAAGGGTAAACATATAAACGGAGATTAACACATGCGTGTGTGACTAAGTTTTCACTGTACGCAGATGCACATCAATGTACAACCGAGGTGGTTGTCTCCGCTATGCTTCAAACATCATGATGTGCTTAGCGTAGCAGAGTCAACAACTGTACATCTGAATGTACATGTATGATACAACCTTTGTTAATTGAGGAAGTGATCATTTCCATCAATTGTTTATTTTCCAAAATAGTCTGTTGCAGAAGCGTTCGAAGTATGTTCAATAAAAAGAAGCATGGTTGCATATTGATTTAGTAATGACAGTGGGATCCTACTATACAAGTTGATGGTACCTTTTCGCACGGATCGGCTCTATTCTTGAACTCACAATGCTTTCAGATTAGTCCCTTTAGTGAAAATTTGGTTGATGCCTGTTGCTTATCGGATAGGACGATATATAACAACAGAAAGCCAGTATTAACCTACAATTGAATATTCAATGAAGTTATTTATTTCTTCTTAATATAGACAATGAATACATGGTAATCATAAGTGACAAAAGTTATCTCTTGAAATAAATCAAGACATGTGGTACCTATGGTAATGACAATATTATAATCATTATTTAATATAGTTGTGGCAAAAGGAGAAATTACTCATGATTCTCCTTTTGATATAATTTCTTCAAATGTCGACGAGAGCAGATGCGTCAAGACACATCCAAATATTGGAATTGTTCAGATAGGGAAAAACTGAGTGACGTCAGACATTCGGGGTTGTATTAGCATTGTCAACAGTGAAGACTCAGGCTGTCATATCAATATAAACAGTCTCGTCAGATACTTTGTTTGGTGTCCGTTTGCATTTAACATAACCCTAAAAGTAACTACTGAGGTAAGAATAAATGAACCATGGTTTGCAAGAATGTTCACGGTTAATGCGATGTTAAATAGCAGTTGCAACAAACCTCCGAAATCACGAGATCAAATATCTAAACTGTGACATATCAAAAAGTACACCGTTTATTTTTAAAACTATACATTATACTTGAAACGTCTTAAAGCCACAGTAATTCCACCAAAAACCGACAATTTGCACGAGCGTTTTATGTTTCCGTATTACTACTCGTTGATACACTGCTAAGCTCTGTAGTCCTTGTGTTCGATGATTGACCAATTGTCTTACCGGTATCCGTTTTTGAAACCGTTTTGAAAATCTTTTCTTTGTACAGATTATAAATTCGTTTGTTACACACAAACGATAGGAAGATTAAAACTCCTATGCCTCCGTTTAGAATTATAAATAAATATTCAAATACCACTGCATCGGTAAATTCAAACAGAAAACCAAATGTCCACGTTAAGCCAGTTACACTGGAAAGTTTAGCGTATATTTTGAAATAGTTTCTGTTTTTCTTGTTACTTGCGTTAACATTTGGAGATTTACTGATTTTTATAATCACGGTCACGAATAATACGAGGTTTATTAACAGTATCACTCCTAGTGGCAGTGCAAAAACGTAGCCAACCATTTCTGGACGAGATATATAGCATATCCAATCGCCGTATCCGTTTTGTGCATTGTTAGTATCAACAACAACGACAATTATATTAATGGAAACGAACAAAAGAGAAGACAAGATACAATAAATTGTGTATCGTACGCTTTCCCTTAATCTCGATGCAGATTTAGTTCTATTAGCTGATTGTCCAACAAACACCATGACCATATGGTAACAGCAAACGTTCATTGCAAACACAACCATCAACCAGAAAAAATGGACGAGCGCGCCTAGCAGAGCACACATGGAATCAGAAACACTGTCGGCTTGTGGCGTTGCAAATGTGAAAAACGCTTGTGCGCAGATGAGATAAACACAAACAAAGATGTTGTTGATCCCAGGTTGTGTCCGTAGTTCAGCGAATAGAAGGTATGTAATCAATGTCAAGAAAGAACACAGAATTGAAATACAGGCGCAAACAACTGATAAAACCCCTTGCGGAGTAATCGCACTGGCTGCAGGTAGCTGTGTTGTTTGGTTTTTGATATATCTGTCTGTTAAAATCACGTATGCATCTTTACAAATTGAGTACACGCTCATAGTTTGGTCAACTGTCTTCTTTTCGTATAACGTTGTATCGATTGTAGTATTAAATTCGTTAATAAATACTCCTCTGGCCGTTTCAGTGATATTAAACTCATCACTTCCTATATCAAGGAGTGGACAAACGAGAGTTTGTTTCACAGTTTGTATCGGAGAGTTAATTGGAAATAGACGATTAGCATTCGGCAAACTCACGGCTATAGGGTATATTGAAAGATAGGTATTATCTACAGGATCTTTTGGGTATGTGGACTGACTTCCTCCATAATCAGTTATAACAAGAGAAAATGTTACCGATAGACCGTTAGATCCAGTTAGTGTCACATTCGTTTCATCTATCAGTAAAATATTGTCGATAAAATCAGCTGAATGCTCACCATTAACAATGTATTTAAAATACAATTGAACTTGCCATAAAATATATTTCACGGCTAATATTGCCCTCCTAGTTTCACCTGGATCACCCTCCGCATTCGTAGGTAAAGATAATTGTGTTGTTACATCGTGGGGTGTTATCTCTTCAGCGGGATCAATCTCTTCGAATCCGAATTTAAAAAAGAATTCATCGTTAAAAGCTGCACCTTGACTATTCCATGTTTCTAACAGAGTATCTGTGTAAGTCACGATCATTGAAACCAATTTGTCAATAGCACTGTCCTCGTATATACCTGCAGGTTGAAACTTCACCTGAAGCGTGTAGGCAACTTCCGTCACTTTATCTGCGACACTGACACAGTGATCTCCTTCATAAAACCTCGGAAAAATACAGGTGAGATCTCGACACACACCCTGTAAAAAGAAAATAAGAAATCATTAAAGTTTAAAATGTGTGCGATGCTCATTAACCTTGCCCCCCCCCCCCCCCCTTTGTAAAATGTTTTCAACCTTTCAATCGTTATACCGTCATTAAAAGAGATTGTTATGAAGTTTATTACGGGTCTTTTCCAGATTTGTTGTATTTAGGAAAGGCTTAATAAGTATTCCCCTTGTGAAATGATGATGAAATTCGTGGATGTAATTTGAGGATTAAAACACTTTCTTGTTTCCGGATTTACCACCTCATTGACATAATAGCGACTAAAGAATCTAAATGTGTCATGTGTTAAAAGGGAAAGTAAAAGTAGGTTGGTGATGTGGGAAAAGTTTTGTAAAGGGATAGACCTGAGCTATTTAATTTAAAACCTTTCATGAACGACAGAAATAGCATCAACCTCATTAAAACCTCGATCAAACTTCTCTAGCTCGTATATTTATTCAAGATTTCTTTATTCCGTATCCTTAACGTAAACTTTACAAAGTTTCTAGTTATATACATATGAATAACATAATATATAATAAAAATATCAAGTCCAGACAACTATGTGTACAATGTTAATTCAACAACTATATTCTACCAATATGTAAAGGAAGATGAACATGTATGGAAATGTAAAAGATTTATGTGAGCATTTATATAGACATATATATCTTACGTTTACTTACACCTACATATACATGATACGAAAGATATTGGATATTCATGGCATATCGCTTGATAGCTCGAAATATTTAAGTGGTATTAACTAAGCTTATACTTTGTGCAAAAAACCTTCACGTTTATATAAAGATCTGCTGACTGCCCCATTCAGGTCGTCGAAGAATGACCTTTGCGTAAGCCTATCAAATTGTCGCTTATCAAATCTTTAAAAGGTATAAAACAGGTAAGGTAACCCATGTGGTGAACGATATAGAGGAGCGGTGATTGTAAAGTGCTCCGACTGTAAAGTACGGGCGTTTGTTATATCGTGCGTTAACGTTGGACATAAAAATCGAGTGTTAGTAGTTAAGTGTATTTGGGGTCAATTCGAAACGACCCTTTATACGAGATAGTCAGCACCAGCATACAAACAGCGAAGTATTTTGGTCTGAGTTTAATTAGAGTGAAATTGCATCAACCCTTTGACTGCTGGAACCGATTTTGTGAAGCCTGTGTCACAAGCATCAGGTAAGCGGTCGCCGTCTCACAAAGCTCTTTACGGTTGGCTGTGCAACTCAACATTATTATCTTTATATTCCTAGAATTAGCTATTTAGCTATCGACTCTTCCAAATGCAAAACTGGACGTGTCGATTCATAAAAAAAATGCAGCATTGAGAGTGTTAGTTTAATGGCTTGGAACATAAACATTTCATCTCCAGGAGGGTGCATTTACAGCAGGCTAGATTACTTTAATATCACTCCTCGCTTACGATATCGGTTAACTCTGACGATTTGTACGAACATTCTCGAAGGTCTACCTATGACCTACCTATTTTCGGGTGCAGAGGACGAACAGGTTATGTTTATTTGGCAAATGGTCAATTGATTAAAACAATACCAACTTTAGGGAGATTGTAGAAGTTGACGCCAATATTGGTGCATCGTTATATGTCAATTGAATACACGAACCGAATTTGTAAAGCCCGTCTGACATTATCACATACATCTAATAATTTTAGGTGGCCTTTTCGGGACAGCTGACGAAATGACCATCAAATTGTCCCCCACCCCCTCCCACCAACGGACATTCAAAACCCATATGGTTAAAGAAAACAGGGCAGTCAAAACCCATACGATATAAAATGCAGGGTATTCAAAACCCATATGTTTATAAAAACCAGTGTAATCAAAACCCATATGGTTGAAAATGCAGGGTATTCAAAACCCATACGATTGAAAATGCAGAGTAGATGAAACTGTACTGATTGAAAATGCAGAATAGACAAAACCCCACTGATTTGGTACTAGTTCAGTTACAGGTGATAAATGAATTAAGGCGATAATTACTTTATAAAGTAAGTACTATTTTAAGATGTCCTTTGTTTACTGCTTTCAATCTCAGTTGAAGATCTACATTCACTATTATATACAAAGTATTTTGCTTTGCCTTTTTATGCCACCGGAATCTCCGATTCGGTGGGCATCTAGTTTTTGGCCTGTCTGCACGTCTGTCTGCACGTCTGCACGTCTGTCTGTCTGCACGAAAAAAACTTTAACCTTGACCACTACTTTTGAACCATAACAGGTACGACTACCATATTTCACATGTGTATTCCTTGTGACATGACCTTTCTGTCAGTACCAAAATCTTTGACCTTGCGACCTTGACCTTTGACCTAGATGTAGTTTTTGGCCTGTCTGCACGAAAAAAACTTTAACCTTGACCACTACTTTTGAACCATAACAGGTACGGCTACCATATTTCACATGTGTATTTCTTGTGACATTACCTTTCTGTCAGTACCAACAATTTTGACCTTGCGACCTTGACCTTTGACCTAGATGTTGCCATTCTCGAAAAAAACTTTAACCTTGGCCATTACTTTTGAACGATAACAGGTACGGCTACCATATTTCACATGTGTATTCCTTGTGACATGACCTTTCTGTCAGTACCAACATTTTTGACCTTGCGACCTTGACCTTTGACCTAGATGTTGCCATTCTCGAAAAAAACTTAAAAGTTTAACCTTGGCCATTTCTTTTGAACCATAACACGTACGGCTACCATATTTCACATGTGTATTCCTTGTGACATGACCTTTCTGTCAGTACCAACATCTTTGATCCTGCGACCTTGACCTTTGACCTAGATGTTGCCATTCTCGAAAA
Source organism: Serripes groenlandicus (assembly GCA_031761405.1). NCBI lineage: Eukaryota > Metazoa > Mollusca > Bivalvia > Cardiida > Cardiidae > Serripes > Serripes groenlandicus. The sequence continues at coordinate 32,982,142 of JASEVX010000001.1, read as the reverse complement.
AAACTTTAACCTTGGCCATTACTTTTGAACCATAACAGGTACGGCTACCATATTTCACATGTGTATTCCTTGTGACATGACCTTTCTGTCAGTACCAACATTTTTTAACTTGCGACCTTGACCTTTGACCTAGATGTTGCCATTCTCAAAAAAACCTTTAACCTTCACCACTACTTTTGAACCATAACAGGTAAGGCTACCATATTTCACATGTGTATACCTTGTGACATGACCTTTCTGTCAGTACCAAAATTGTTCACCTTGTGACCTTGACCTTTGACCTAGATGTTGCCATTCTCGATAAAAACTTTAACCTTGACAACTACTTTTGAACCATAACAGGTACGGCTACCATATTTCACATGTGTATATCTTGTGACATGACCTTTCTGTCAGTACCAAAATGTTCACCTTGCGACCTTGACCTTTGACCTAGATGTTGCCATTCTCGAAAAAAAACTTTAACCTTGACCACTTTTTTTTATAACCATAACAGGTACGGCTACCATATTTCACATGTGTATATCTTGTGACATGGCCTTTCTGTCAGTACCAAAATTTTGCACCTTGCGACCTTGACCTTTGACCTAGATGTTGCCATTCTCGAAAAAAAACTTTAACCTTGACCACTATTTTTGAACCATAACAGGTACAGCTACCATATTTCACATGTGTATTCCTTGTGACATGACCTTTCTGTCAGTACCAACATTTCTGACCTGGTGACCTTGACCTTTGACCTAGATGTTGCCATTCTGGGGCATCAGTGTTTCACAAACACATCTTGTTTTCATTATGTAATGTGAAAGTGTTTAATATTTATAAATTGTGTTATGTTTAATATTTATAAATTGTGTTATGTTTAATATTTATAATATTTATAAATTGTGTTATGTTTAATATTTATAATATTTATAAATTGTGTTATGTTTAATATTTATAAATTGTGTTATGTTTAATATTTATAATATTTATAAATTGTGTTATGTTTAATATTTATAATATTTATAAATTGTGTTATGTTTAATATTTATAAATTGTGTTATGTTTAAATAACAAACATGCCAAGATGGCCCTAAATCCATCACCTGAGTGATAGTTAATTAGTAGCAAATATTTAACTGCATGCAAATGAAACTGCAAGGAGTGGACACTGTTAAAGAAATAGCTTATCTGTAAAGGCCATTTGTATCTTGAAAACTAACAAGAACTTTTATAAGAATGAAATTATAAAGTTTTGTCATTTTGCGCCTTTCATTATGCCGCCTTCCTGCCCTGTTTTTCAACGAAATTAATATGGCTTGAACAGGTTTTGTAGATGGTCACTCAAGGAACATTTCTACCAAATTATCTTACAATCGGACAAGCAGATTATGGAGGAGAAGGATTTTTAAAATTTGGGTATTTTTCTCACTTTCTGATGCCGCAGCAACCAAAGTTCTACACAGAATGTAAGTCTTCGAACACTTTTAAAGGAGGACCAATAAAGGAACATTCCTGTGAAGTCAAGTTGAAATTGGTCGAGTGGAATGGTAGTAGGAGTGGTCATTTGTAGCTAAAAGTTCAATTTACCCCTTTTGTGATGACGCCTGGTTTCTATGATTTTTTACCAATCAATAGCATTTTGAAAGAAAAGATGAACCAATATCCAGGAACTTCTGAAGTGTGTGTATATATATATATATATATATTTGTGAAAATGATGTATTTATGTGTATTCAATGATACAATACAATTCAATAAAGTTATAAATTTAACTTGTTTAGTATTCTCTATACAAGTAACATCCATCTAAGATATAAAAGAAACCATATAATAATTACTTAAGCTTGCTAAAGCAATTATCATCTGTGACTGAATTAAAACCAATCATTGTGGTGTTTTTCAATTATATGGGTTTTGACAACTCTGAATTTTTAACCATATATGGGTTTCGCTACCCTGCATTTTCTATCATATGGGTTTTGACTACCTTGCATCGTATATCGTATGGGTTTTGATTACCTTTCATGTTTTATCAAATTGGTTTCGACCACCCTGTTTCTTTTAACCATATGGGTTTTGACTACTTTGACAAAAATAGAAGATATGGGTTTTGACCATATAGGTTTTGACATACACTCTTGGCATGCATAGGTTATTTTACACTTATTAATTTTAACGTCGGGAAAATGTACTTTTTTTTTGCATTTTCTGAATTTGTTTGACACACAACTAACCACCATGCTCGTTTTTCGGTAAAATGTGCAGTAAATGTCAATTCATCAATTAAACACTGGCATTCATAACACTAAACAAATATAAAACAACTAATTAGTAGGCCTATGCCAGTAAGCTCCCCGACTTTAAACACAACAATAAATAGCCCATTAAATTATATCGGATGATTGGCAATGACCACACCGACACTCATACCAATTAACGGATTAATTAGTCCTTTATACTGCGCTGAGCGTGACGAGAACGAATGGCGGATTTTAGCCCCTCTAAACAATATCCCCTTCGTAAAAAAGTGCATAGGCGGACATTAGCCCCTTCACATGCGGAGATTATCCCCTTCTTATGCGGACATTGTCCCCTTCAACTAATTTATGAAAGCAGACATTATCCCCTTCACAGGATTGCTGAAAGCGGACATTATCCCAATCGACCGCCATTAGCCCCTTCAACTAATTGATGAAAGCGGACATTAGCCCCTTCACAGGATTGCTGAAAGCGGACATTATCCCCTTCAAAAGACATTAGCCCCTTCGATATTAATAAAGAACTTTTATCTAAAATTCACACTTGATTAACCCTTTCTCACCTACAAGAAGACAACCTACTGAAACCATAATTTCAACCCTTACAGACATTGTTAGTTCGCGCTTGACCCGTCAAGGTGGCAACGTGAAAGTTCCAAGTCTTGAGTTTGAATAATGGTTCAGTACGGCGGAACTTCATTTTACCATTCTTGGAGAAAACAGGTCTGAAACTCCATGATTGCAATTTCAGGATTGAATTGAATGATACGTGACCATGTTAATATATGTTTCTTCATAAGGAGATAATGACCGCCATGTGAAAAATACGAAGGGGCTAATGTCCGCGTATGCAGTTGGTAACGAAGGGGATAATATCGGGTATCGAGACCAGCGTCTCGTACACGCCAACAGCCTACTTAGATTGGGACAATTATGGGTTTAAGTTGTATTTGTTCCGTTGTCATTATAATTTCCGGGACAAACGTGCGTCCGTCTGGGACAGAGATGTGATTTCCGGGACAATCCCGGACGTCCGGGACGATATCACACGTATGCCGTCTGACCAGGTTAAATACTATGGCTGCTTATGTTATCTGGATATTCGTAAAATTGTCAATGGATTCCTCTCAATGAAATTCTCCATAATTCACCGGTAGCATAACCAGGAAACGTTGTGATACAACTAACAAATTGTTGAAAGCGGCGTAAAACACCAAACAAACAATCAATCTTAAGTAAAACCTTTGATACATGAAACATGGAGTCGTCCGATTATGAAAATAAAACAGGTTAATTAAGGTTACTCGGCACTGAAAGAGTTAACTAACTGGCTACCTTAATTCTGCTTTACAGACAATACAGATTTAGGGGGGACGAGCTGTCTCAACTGAAATCAGCATTGTTGAACGTTTAGTAGTTATCAAAGTATTCAAGAACTCTCGTAGACTGGAAAATGGAGTTGCTTAATGCTTAAACATGGTAGAGTCTACCAGAGACATATAATGTCTCTGAGTCTACGTTGGGAAATTCAGCGCTGAAAAGGTTAAACTAACTGGCTACCTTAATTCTGCTTTACAGACAATACAGATTTAGGGGTGACGAGCTGTCTCAACTGAAATCAGCATTGTTGATCTTTTAGTTATCAAAGTATTCAAGAAATCTCGTAGAATGAAAAGGGGAGTTGCTCAATTCTTAAACTTTGTTCAGTCTACTTTAGGACATTCAGCGTTGAAAGAGTTAAACTAACTGGATACCAACCTTATAATGGTCGTAGACTTGTTCAGCTGTGCACAGGGATGAGGGTTCCATGATTGGTGGTGATATTTGTCTACCGAAATCGAGAAGGGCGGAAAAGGACACTTTTCCAATTCCATGTTTTTTTTCATCTACACACATTTCCTTGTTCTCTAGTTCATTACACTGGAAACAGAAAATATTGTTATACTTGAAATCGTACTCCGCTCTATAAGCATGGCACGCCGCTTCGATAACAGGATCATATTGCTTCCAGAGACCGGTCACATTACATTGTCTCACCAAACTCTTGCAGGCTGGGGTAAAGAAGTCTACTTTATCTGATGGCCATTCGAATTCTAAATCACACCATGTTGTGTTTAGAACACTTTGTATGAGGTTATCGTTTTTGGTTTGTTGTATGAAAGAGTCCCCTTCGTAGCACCGCAAACGCGGATTCCAAGGTATAAGATCAGATTCTACAAAGTTACACGAAGCACAAAAACGATTCGCGAACGTCCGTTGTGTAACCGGGTCGATAACTGGTTGGTGTGTTTTCACGTCGTCAAAGTAGTCTTTGGTATTCTCGCATCTGGATTTGATATCAACGGCCGTTAGGTTATTTCCAGGCACGTACTCCTTTGAACAAAATCGGAAGACCCAGTATTCGCCGTTAAAAATCAAAGCTCGTAAGGAAGTGTTCCGGCATTCCGCCTTTGTTGGTTCCAGTGACTCTTCTACAGTTGGTAAATGATCCAAAAGATTCGGACAGCAGTCCCCATAATCAACACAGGTACTTATGTTACAAGAACACGGCTTACAACATCTCCTTGGTAAAATCTCGGGAACCTGAAATGGAAGATCGTTTAAAGTGATTGTAGAAGAATCGTTATTGCTGCCAGCAGCGATTTCATTTGATGAATTACACAATGATTGAGGTCCACAAAACGATATTTGTATCAATTTAACAACTTCCAATTCTGCGTCGTTAAAAGATTCCAAGAGAATGATAGGTATAGTAAAACAAAACAGAAACACTGTCAGCGACTTCATTGTAATTTCAGTTTCTCTTAAATACTTTATAAATACATTTCACGATTTTGCTTTTTGTCCTTTTTATAGATACAAGTACTAATTATTACTACGTTTATCAACACATGTATAGACCGGATAATGTGCATTCAAGCGCGAATACGTCTAATTACCTTACACTACACAACTTTGTCAGCGCAGTAAAGCAATTTTCGACCATTATCCCCTATCGGTTTGTTCCCGGAACGCCTACTCGATTTAATCTCTACCTGGTCAAAATTGAGGATTAGGGGGCCTTTTAAAGGGAAGTTATAAGTGATAGATTTATGTGGACTTAATTGATAAGATAATCGAATGGTCAGATTTTTTCTTTTATAAACAAAAAATATTATTTTGTGTGTATTACGCTTCAATCTGAATTTAAACACTTCAAAACTTTTACAGTTGAAAAAAAAAAAGGTATTTGGATGAAATGTGATTGAAACGTATTGTTGAAAATGGGCCAATGCATGTTAAAATCGAAGGCTACTTTCCCCACAACAATTTCAAGTGGTACACTTTCTAAAAAAGCAACAGGTTATGGTGCTTATTCTGTTCAGAATCCCCTACAGACAAAATCCCCTAGGTACATTTTCAAGAAAATGTAAAAAATCCCCTACAGACAAAATCCCCTATATGCCAATATCCCATACATACATAATCCCCTACTTCAAATTATTCATTGGTAAGAGAGTGAAAGAAAGAGAAACTTATTTACATTTTTATTTTCACTATAAAGAAGTGTTGAACAAACACACAACAATGCACACTACAAAGCCAATTAGCACATACTTATATAATAACATGTATTGTCTGTTTCACAATAAAGCCAATTAGCACATCATGATATGGGTTTATAAAACTGTCTTTTTACTTTGAAAGAAATGCTGCAATTCAATTATCAATTCAGCCTCACACAATTACCAATTGCCTCCATAAACTCAGGAAGGGTCTTTTCTTTCTCAAGGTATTGACTGCATAGACATTTAAGGCGCTTTTGGTGCTTCTGGGTTTTTTCCTTCTTTCGACGCTTTGGTGGGACTCCTTGGTTGATTTGCTCGTAGACAGTCTCTACATTACAATTGTCTTTCTGAATACAATTTATCACATACCACAGACTTGGGTTTGAATGGCCTACCAATGTTTTGAAGGCATTGTTCCATCCCTCACACACATTATTGGTTCGGCTTTGGTCATGGAGCGTTGCCGCATGCACATTCCATGTGTGTGGGGGAAATCTGGGTGGAGTCCTTCTAAACCTTAGTTGGCCATTGTCACCCCTTACAGTCTTAAAACCACCTGTCACATAGGTACTATCGACATGTATATAGTAGGGAATTAGAAGTAGGGGATTTTTTCCTTAGGGGATTTTGTCTGTAGTGGATTTTTGCATATAGGGGATTTTGTCTGTAGTGGAAAAATGATATAGGGGATTATGTCTGTGTATGCCTAGGGGATTTTGGCTTTAGGTGATTTTGACCTACATTCATTCTGTTGGCATGAGTTTGATTCTCGTCTGCACTTGTGATCGGTTTAAATATATTTAAACTACATAAACAACTACACAAAATAATACAATTTAAACTATTTTTATTTGTTATCATATTAATCAACATAATATAGAAAATTAGTATTTGTAAAGATTCTTGTGTATGCATAGCACAGATAAAATATATACAACAGCACATGATATACATTAGATAGATGCTATTTTCACACAGCTAAGCTCCCAACTGGATGAGTTGGGATGCTGAGTCCACATAAATCATTAAATCAATCACTCCAGTTTGATATCTCTCTTTGAGAACTATCAGGCGACGATCAATGTTCAGGTACCATTGGGTTTGTGGTCTTGTAGTCCCACCTGCAGCTCTCTGAATTCTGTTGATATCGTTGCAGTTCTGAACGTCTTTAAACATCTGTATGGCCGTGAATATATTAGGGTGGGCATGTTGGGTTTTTAGTTTACTGTGACATCCTTCAACATTAATAGCTATCAAACTGTAAGACCATAAAGCTTTGATTTAAAGGGCAAATATTTTGTGTGTTTGAATGATAATTTGTTTGTGCTACATGTTAAAACCAAATTAAATACAAATTAATAATGGATTAAATTTAAGTTAATTATTAATTAATTAATAGCTATCAAACTATAAGAACGTTAAACATGATAATTATATTTACAAAATTGACTATTTAAATATTTAATACTTTTATCAAAAGTTTATAAAAAAGAGTTCCAAAGTCATCTACAAAATAAATCTATAATTTACCCTTTACAAGGCCCCTTAATTACCCGATACACTTTAAGTCGAGTAGGCGTTCCGGGAACACACACCCCTATCGACTCTATTGTTGTAACAAACAATACATCCCCCAAGCTCAACCTCAATTTCTAAACACAGCGGTTGGAAGAGTGGGAACACACCATACTTGCCATGCGCTTGCAAAACGAAGGGGACTCTTTGTTGTAATGGAAGGGTGTGAGACGAGCAGAAGATCTTGCGTAATTATGTAGAAGTGTTATTTGTTTTCTTTCGTTGACAATATCTTCAGTTGTAAATACAATGCAGAATACACAGCGATTAGTAAGATCAAGCGTAATTATGTAGAATTGTTAATTTCTTTTTTCCGTTGTCAATATCTTCAGTTGTAAATACAATGTAAAATACAAAGCGATTAGTTAGATCATGCGTAATTATGTAGAAGTGTTATTTGTTTTTTTCCCGTTGACAATATCTTCAGTTGTAAATACAATGTACCCGTTGACAATATCTTCAGTTGTAAATACAATGTAAAATACAAAGCGATTAGTTAGATCATGCGTAATTATGTAGAATTGTTATTTTATTTTTTTTCGTTGACAATATCTTCAGTTGTAAATACAATGTAAAATACAAAGCGATTAGTTATATTTACAATGCGGGACCCCTTTGTGACACAGACATTAATCCGAGTGCAACGCAAATAACAAACTAGACATAGTCAGTCCTATAGCGGTTTCAAACATATAGACGCTTTCTGACGCCTCTAGAGCAGATGGCTTCTGAAAACATTATAACAAAAGAAGAAATTGCTCAAAACGAGCAATTTCTCCTTTTGCTACAGTGTTTTCAACTCCATTGAGTGATTAACATGTCATTAATGGAGATTTTTCACAGTTTTGATAGGAAGATTTCATAGTCGTCTGCTATAGATTATTTGTAAGTGGGGAAGTGTTAATTTACTAAACTATTGCAAGTGCTTTACCTAATACGAAACATAAAGCATACTAATGGGTATCGATGTGACTGGTAAAATTATTATACATTTATCCTGGTTCACTTACACATCTGAAATAATAAAATCGATAAGATCAAACAGTTTCTGTCCCTCAGGGGTGGGTGTTATTTATCAGTAACCCTTCCCCACTTACCGCATACTCTTTATGACGCCTCTGTAGCAGACGAATTTAAAAAAAACAATTTGGCAAAAGTTGAAATTGTTCATTATGAGCAATTTTTCCATTTGCCACAATATTTTCAACTCTATTCAATGATTAAAGTTTCATTTATGGAGGTTAACCATATGTCTTACCAGTCGCTTTTGAAGTCGTCTGCTGCAGATTTGTGTATATGGGATAGCGTTAAGTTCAATTTGGGGGGGAATTATTGTATCTCTCTTTACTTATGCATGTATAGTCGAGAAATTACACGGTGCAATCACGCACCATGATGCTACATGTGGTAATTTGTAATTTCACGATTGTTGACATTGCAAGGAGAAATTATTATTACAACAAATTAAATGTAAATGCCTTAGTCAGGTTACAGTTTTTTTTTACACATTGTTATAGTTTAAACTGCTAAACATCGATTGTGAAAGACGCTTTCAGCTTATATAATTCAGTGTTGATGTCTGCTTCCTGGAGACTTAACCAGTACTAGCGTTGTTTGTGTGAACAAATCCCAAAGACAGAACCCTTTCGTCATGGGATTCGGATCCGTGACATTGTTTTGATAGGTCGACTGCACCTCTTTCTTTCGAACCATGATCAGAGACTATTCCAAACCATGGAGCGGTCCATCGTTGGATACAGAACATAATAGATTACACTTAAATCATCAGAAATAACGCTTACATTTTCGATACTTCCCTACGTGAAGACGCATATGAAAACAGGAATCTGATCGGCTGTTTGGCGCAGTACAACATTATGCTGCATCCAATCAGAAACGATATTGGCTATCTGTCAAAACGGCGAAACAGCAGTGAAAAATACGACGGGTGATGTTGGAGCATAGAGGAGTCAACAACCGTGGGTGTCGGACGAAGGGGTTGGTCTTAATATAGACTTGTCGAAAACAAAAATAAAGTTTTCTATATTTTGTAGCAATCAATATCTATATTAGAATCAGAATTGAAATACCAGTACCATTTATTAAGTCAAAATAGTTGACCCCGTTCATGCAAAAAAGGTAGATGTTGACTACTGTGAACAGTGTATATCCAGAGCAGCCTGAGTATCGACACAGTCTGATAACGATCTACACTTCACATGTTCCTGACATAAAATTAACTAGTGTAGAGACGACCTCGTTGATGTACTGGTAGAGCGTCCGCCGCGGTCGCGGTAGGTCGCGGGTTCGATCCCCGGCTGGGTCATACCAAAGACTTGGTAGTAATGGCGGATCTCCTTTGCGCTCAGGGATATGGGGTTAGCATTACGACTGACTGGCCGGTGTCAGGATAAATGTACCAGAAGTACTTGTAGCTTACACAGGAAATGCCGTGATATAACAGAAATAGTGTTGAAAAAGACGGACCCCCTCCCCCCCACAAAACAATCAATCAATAAATCAGTTTGTGTAAGTACCGATGAGACGGAGCACATGTTCAGAGGCTGATTAAAACATACACCGTTCATAAATGGTAACATCTCTTTTCATCCAGAGTGAATAGGATTTGGGCTCACCTTTAAACGCAATGGAGACGATTTATTGAACATTTTATGTGGTTTTAAAGAAAAGAAGTGGGCGTAATATGTTAGTAAGTTCATGTGAATTGCTTGCGTGTACGGTTAAAACGAAGACACGTCAAGCGATCGCTAAAAGGAACCCTTTCCAACATTAAACAACAAATATGCAGCAGATAACTGATTATATCTAGACATGATAAGGACATTCTCTATAAAATCGGCACTACAGTCATGGTGGAGTGCCCTTCGGCAAGGCACATTTTCTAGCCTAGTACTGGTTTGTTTACCCAGGGATCATGAATAAGTGAACTGTCGCCGTGTAATAACTGCAATAATGTTGAAAGCGGCGTAAAACCACAATAAATAAATAAATAAATAAATCTCTATAAAATCAGAATTATTAAAATAAATTTAGAAAAGACTAACCCATATCAGACATTGCTCATCAAAAGTAAGTTCTCCACGTGTCAAACTTTATCAATTTTTTTAAAGATACGTCAGTTACTTGTTGAGCATGGGTTGATCAAAGGAACAGTTTAAAGTTCTGTTCTGTTCTGTTTAAAGTGATATCATAGCCTATATTTATAGAATCGCACTTTAAAGATACACCTCTTCTGGGGATGCTCCCTTTTCTCATTAAATAATTCATATATCGTTTGAAAAAATACACTTTTATTTGACGAAAAATGCACATGTATTTTCCCCAGACCTTTACAATTTAAAGACAAGAGAAAGTTGATGCAACGCATCAATGTCGCCGGATATCCATAGTGCAGTTATGCATAACACTAACATTATAGTAGTTGAATAAACAGTTATCAACTGAGGGGCATATTGGAACATCAGGGGTGGGGGTCAAGTGAAAATGTATCATAACTTGCATTGTTTTGACAACGAAGTGAATGATAATTGAAGCCTTTCATTGTTTATGATCAATCTCCATTCCAAAGTAGGTTGACCATACACACAACCAACTACTTATTGATCATAAACAGTAATGGAAATGAGAAATCTTGCCAATCATTAGTCTTAGTATGTATACAGTGCTTTCTTTAAGGAATAATTATAAGATGTGTGAATTCCACATACACTTTTCAAGATGTTTGTCAGAATATTTGAATTTTATTATTTTTCATTTGCATGCAATAGCACGTCATTTTACCTTTCCTCTATTAAAGTCAACAGTGGACACCTTTGCAGCAATCTATTTTTAAAACAATGAGATAAGGGTTAAATCGCTGAAGACATGAGTTTTTTCTTTTTCTCAAAATGATATTAGCTTGGCATCCTAATTATATCATACGTTAACAAATGTTGAAATGTAGTCCAATATTTATAAATTATAATATCAACTAAACAGTTAAATCTCATTGAAATTGTTGTATAATTTAAACTTAATTTCGAACATAAACTGAGCCCTACAACATGTTAATTTATTTTAATTCTTTCCTTCCTTTTTTATAATGAAAATAACAAACTACTCATGTTTTAAAATTATATTATGATGAGCGCCCTTGTGTCAATGATGCATAACAATATGCAGATCGGAAGCAATATGCCTTTAGGGAATTAAATGACACATTTAAAATTGCCAAGGACGAAATAATTTTGTACGAAAGACCCGATTCTTTCTTATTCGCAGAGGTATCGTTCTTGAAACTCTCTTTATAGGCAGAGAGTGTTCGTTCAAAGTAATTTTTCTATTAAAACTAGTTGTATCTCGGTTTGTACTTTTCTTCATTTGTTTCGAACCAAATAAACATTTTAAATCACCTACGATTTACTATTTGTAAGCGAGTGTAAAGAGCGGCTCTCTGCAAAGGAGATTGATCTACGCAGTTGGTATTCGCGAGTCACGCGATCAACAGTTTTAGCTTAGAAACATTTCATATTTTAGATATACATGGATAAACATTATAAAATGCCTTCTTCACAAATCAAGACATCTCTTTGAACATGAAAATAACATTCAGTAAGTTAAAATTGCCATTAAAAGGAGAATATTCGAGGTCATTTTCATCTCGATATTTACACATAACAAACAGTCTGCTTCAAGCAGGTGCGAGTATGTAAACAGATTAGACTGTGCGACGTAAAGGTTTTTAGTTATCGCCTTTTGAGTACATATAGTATATAGTGTAAAATAAAGTATACCAGTCTAGCTAATAGGGACTGTTTTGTCTTCGTAAATAAAACAAAAAAACATAAATGCGAGTCAAAATAAAGAAACTGAAAATACCTAAAACATCGGAATATTTATTTCATTTTAGATGTGTCATTTCTTAGTGTTTTTAAACAAACACAATTGTTATATGTTCAAGCCATCTAAATGTGTTTCTTTCTAATAATAATCCCCCCTCCCATGTGATTTCCGAAAACATATTAAAAATAGAAGTCGCGGGCTTCTGCCTGGCGACTAATAATATCTCTAAATTTTATTTGCACTTTAATTATGGGATTTAAATGTTAAAGTAACTAACTCAAATGTTTTGTCTTAAAACTAACTATACAAAATTTTAACATTGAATATATGAGAGATTATATTAGAACACTTGGTGATGAAAATGAAAATATTGCCGTATATTGTGAATGAAACATGCGTTTTTTACCCGCTTTCCAGCCTTCAACTTTGTGGATTAGTCTACGACTGACTAGAGTTGAAAACATTGTGACAAAATGAGACTTTGCTTATTATTAGCATCATCTCCTTTTGCCAAAATGTTTTCAATGTTGGAATGTAATCGTTGTAAGTAAGCATGTATTTATTTTATTATTGCGACATGTATCAAACCAATATATATATAGTATACAGTAATATAACACTACTTATTTGATAATTTACATCCGACCTAATTGATTAATATATATAGATTAAAAGACACCAATTAAATTCCTTTTTTCTTACCATGTAAATCAATAAGGGGGGGGGGTCATGTTTTATGAATAAAGAAATTACAATCGATCAGGGTCAAAACTGGTTTTCCTTATACTCTATATTCACTATGAGACAATGTCAAAACACCAAAAAAGATAAAATCAAACAGTTCAAGTGCATTCTATACATATTTTCATTGTCTCATGATCAATGCATTCTCGTGAAGGTATGCAGTCATTTTTACACAAACAAAAACGTTTTTATGAACTATTTGGCTCAGAATATCAGTCTGTCCGCGGATTTATTTGGTGTATTTGACCCATGAGTCACTTAATTTGTTATTTCACTATATCATACAAATATACATAATACATTGGGAATACTATGTTGCAGTAGCGACATCTGGTTTGGTATTGTTCTACGAGGGGCGTCAACAATTGATATCTAGCGAGACCGAGGGTCAAGAGAGATGTTAAATTGTCCACGCCCCGAGTATCGCTACTGCAACATAATTTACTTTTATCTGTATACGTGTATAACTTTGTAGACATAATTTCTTTATTTCAGATAACGAAATACCATAATGTACACATAAAATAAAATGTATGTTTAGCCCGTGAACCAAGCATGATGACGGGATTCATATTTCAGTGATGTACCATTTCCATATTAGGTACCGTATTTGAAGTCAAATAAGGAACTTAAATCCGTCGTGTTTGAACTGCGCGTGACCATTTTGCGGATATATAATAAAAAGGTATAACCAATACATCGTGGTCGGACTAGATTTTTTTTTTCGAATTTATATAAAAAATAGGGACAGTCCCTTTAAAAAAACTACTCATGCATTTACCTACCAATTCATGTGGCAAACCATAATAATATGTTGTGAAACGCTTCACAAATCGTCGATAGAAGTGAACTAGGCCAAAAACAAACCTACTTTGCGCTCAATTGAGATCCGTATTATTTATAAGAAAATATTGAATGGTCGAGTCGGTGTTCGGACTCAGGCCCCGGGATTGATAGCCCACGTCACCGACTGAGTTGTCACAGCTTGATGCGTTTTCTCTATCTGATAAGTATGTACGATGGGTGCACAGGGACGTCTTCATCTAATATACAATGTTTCAGATTTGGCCTCGTTTCAGTTGGTTGAGTAATATTTGACGCCGCTTTTAAACGTTAGAGCAGTTATATCACTGTTTTTCCGAGGTAATTTACCGGTATTTTGTGTGTGATATATGTTAACGTTGTAGTGCAAATCAGATGAATTGATTGATTGTTTAGTGTTTTACGCCGCTTTCAACAATATGTCAGTTATATCACGGTGTTTCCGGGGTAATTTAACGGTACTTCCGGTGTTATATATCCTAGCACCGATATATCAGTCGGAGTGCTACCCCGCATTCCTGCGATGCAGGAAGGGAATGCATTGCTAACAATATCAAATAGTTGGTATGCGGACCCGATCGGGTATCGAACCCTGGTCTCCCGCTCTAGAGGCGGTCGCTATAACCATTACACCACGAAGACAATCGCTTCGTTTGAAGTTATTTTGGCGTAGAACTAGTAAGTCTTGATATTTGTCACATACAGAGACGCTTTATGAAGCCTCTGCAGCAGACGACTTTTGAAAACACTATTACAAAAAGAGAAATTGTTCATTATGAGCAATTTCTCATTTTGACACAAAATGTGTTCAACTCTATTCAATTGTCAATTGTTTACAGAGATTGTTCGTATGTTGGCCTATATGTTTTCAAAGTCGTCTTCTGCAAAATAGTTGTATGTGGGATTGGGTAAACATATACACGAAGAATGTCACTTCTGGTGAGTCTATGCGTTTGACTGAGTTTTCACTGTAAGCAGATGTACATCGTTGAATTACCAAGGTTGTTGTCTCCGCTACATCATGATGGTTTCAGTGTAGCGAAGTCAACAACTGTGGTTACCGAAGATGGCAGATGTGTTAGGACCCTAAAACACAAAATGCAGTTCAGGTAGATTTATTTTATATCGTATATGCTTGAATGGTTTTTTACCCCTGTTTAAGAAATACCCTATTAACAAATGAAACACCTACAAATCTGAAGGTATATGTATGATACAGCCTTTGTTAATTAAGGAAGAGATCATTTTCATAAATTGTTCCATTTTCTCACATTGTTTTCCAAAATAGTCTGTTGCAGAAGCGTTCAAAGTATATTCAGTAAATAGAGGCCTGGTTGCATATTGATTCAGTAATGACAGTGTGATCATACTATACAAGTTGATGTTAAGCCTATTCCAAGAGTATGCATTCACGATCGTACTATACAAGTTGATGTTATGCCTGTTTAAAGAGTATGCATTCACGATCATACTATACAAGTTGATGTAATGCCTGTTCCAAGAGTATGCATTCACGATCATACTATACAAGTTGATGTTATGCCTGTTTAAAGAGAATGTATTCACGATCGTACTATACAAGTTGATGTAATGCCTGTTTAAAGAGAATGCATCCACAATCATACTATACAAGTTGATGTTATGCCTGTTTAAAGAGAATGCATTCACGATCGTACTATACACGTGGATGTTATGCCTGTTTAAAGAGAATGCATTCACGATCATATGATACAAGTTGATGTTATGCCTGTTTAAAGATAATGCATTCACGATCATACTATACAAGTTGATGTTATGCCTGTTTAAAGAGAATGCAATCACGATCATACTAATCTATATAAGTTGATGTTATGCCTGTTTAAAGAGAATGCATTCACAATCATACTATACAAGTTGATGCTATGCCTGTTTAAAGAGTATGCATTCACGATCATACTATACAAGTTGATGTAATGCCTGTTTAAAGAGAATGCATTTACGATCGTACTATACAAGTTGAGTTTATGCCTGTTTAAAGAGAATGCATTCACGATCATACTATACAAGTTGATGTTATGCCTGTTTAAAGAGAATGCATTCACGATCGTACTATACAAATTGATGTTATGCCTGTTTAAAGAGAATGCATTCACGATCGTACACTACAAGTTGATGTAATGCCTGTTTAAAGAGAATGCATTCACGATCGTACACTACAAGTTGATGTAATGCCTGTTTAAAGAGTATACATTCATGATCGTACACTACAAGTTGATGTAATGCCTGTTTAAAGAGTATACATTCACGATCGTACACTACAAGTTGGTGTAATGCCTGTTTAAAGAGAATGCATTCACGATCGTACACTACAAGTTGATGTAATGCCTGTTTAAAGAGTATACATTCACGATCGTACACTACAAGTTGATGTAATGCCTGTTTAAAGAGTATACATTCACGATCATACTCTACAAGTTGATGTAATGCCTGTTTAAAGAGTATACATTCACGATCGTACACTACAAGTTGATGTTATGCCTGTTTAAGGAGAATGCATTCACGCACTAAAAAGTATATTTTAGCATGTTCTGGGAGATTATCTGGGAGTAACGGAAAAGAAGTGTTAGACGAGTAACCTCCCTTAGATTAGATGAATAGACCTTCAGCTTTCGTAATCAGATTTCGTAAACACATTTGAAAACCAAAAACAGATCAAACTCACTGGTAGAAATGCAGTAAAATATGATGCCATTCTTACATTATTAGTATGATTATTATAAATAATTGATTTATATTTTACTTTTTGATCCACTGATGAAAATACATGTATATTCTGTTTTTGAGTTCATTTGTGAATTTTGATCAAGTAGGCTGAATGCCTTCCGACAACGGCTATTAACAAGATATTGACCATGCATCTGTGCCACTTCATAGTTATAGTCATTTTAACTTACCTTTTCAATTCTGTATTTTTAAAATGGACGTGCCCAGTTTTGTCATTCAGGAAGAGGTCCATAGCCAATCGTGATAAAACCTGCACATATTCGATGGAGATATGCAGCCCTGCCTTCGCCAAGAAAAGAAACAGAAACAGTTTTCGAGAAAACACAGAATGTTGTCCTCGTGAAAACCGATTACAGATTATGCTGAAACGACGTGGGGTTTCGTGCATAACGTTAATTATCGAGCGCCATATTGAACCCTGACCACCTTGCGTCTTCTCTGCTTTATTTCTGCGTGTGTGATCTTATTTTATTCTAAATGTTAAATTACATTCACGATGTTGTTTTACGAAAACTGTATTTACACGTAACCGACCGCATTTGTAATTGGGGTCGTCTTGCTCTGAAATGACCCCGAACATTATCATGAACTTTTCTAGAAGAAGACAATTATTATAGACGTCAACTCCTTAGGTCCATATGAATAAAACGCAGCATCCCTCATCCGGTAATTATAAAAGAAAGAGGTTATTAGTCGCCGGGCAGAAGCCCGCGACTTCTATTTTTAATAGCTTTTCGGAAATCACATGGGAGGGCGGCTTATTATTAGAAGAAGAAACAAATCTAGATGATTTGAACATATTACAATTGTGGTTGTTTACGAACACTAATAACATGACACATCTAAAATGAAATAAATATTCCGATTTTTTAATGTTTGCAGTTTTTTTGTCTTATTTACGAAGACAAAAGTGGTCACCTTCAAGACGTGAACCAACACCCCCTAATGCAGACTCTTATGTGTCATCATTGAGGTCAATTTCGGATTCCTCCTTTTAATAGCAATTTTAACTTACTAAATGTTGTTTTCATGTTCAAAGAGATGTCTTGATTTGTGTAGAATTCATTTAATAATGTTAATCCATGAATATCTAAAGTAGGAAACTGTTTCTAAGCTAAATATAGACCCTATTCTGTTGTGTAGTTTCGTGACCTTTAACATCGATTTTCGCTGCATGCGCATTTCGATATGAAAAAGCGAGTGATTAATATTTTATTTTAGACAAGGTACAAGACGAATGTTTGACGCAAAGCGTCAAAGAGAAGCCGCAATATTTCGTACATGTAGAAATAAGAAAAAAAGAACATTTTTAAATCCACAAACAAATAGAACAATTTAAACTGTAGACGGTAATGCTGATATATTTCTACTTCTTGAAGACTTTTGTTTTCTTCAAATTACACTCCTTTAAAGCAATTACCAGGATATTTACCATTGTGATTCGAATAAGATCTGGCAAACATTGAAATTATATGAATGAATAACTATTATTTAAATAAGTAACAACAGCAAAATTAAATTTAAGCCAGATAAATGTGTACATCATTTCGTTTATTCTTTTTTATAGATACCCTAAATGTATATAGGTAGTGTATATAAAAATTTATAAGCTCAAATGGTTTTCATTACTGCGTTCCTAATGATTGAATAGACTAAGGAAAGTCAAGAATACATAAATAAATCAATGCAAGTCTTTTCCGGCGACACTGATGGCCTTGCATCAACTTTCTCTTGTTTGTTATTGAAAACACACTGCTACAGTTTTTCTCTGTATGTAAGAGATATAATACGAAAATGATCCAATATGTGAAATACTGGACTGTCCGAGGCGCGTAGCGACGAGGGCAGTCCAGTATTTTTACATATTTTATTGTTTGGTGTTATATATCTTACTTTAAACACCCAAAGGTGTAATACGACATTGAAATACCATAATTCGCCGATTAAGCTTCTTCTATATGTTACCTAAATCCAAAGATTTAGAGCGTGTTAAATGGCAGCCTCTCCACCCATTTGCACCTCAATCCCACCATGAAGGTAGTGTAGTGTGCAATAGTAAAACTACACTTTAACCATGCATTGTATTCTTGTAATATTGAGAGAGAGAGAGAGAGAGACATGAGAGAGGAGAGAGATGAGAGAGAGAGAGAAGGAGAGATGTAGAGTGATGAGAGAAGAGTGATGAGAGAGAGAGAGAGAGAGATGGAGAGAGATGAGAGAGTATGAGAGAGAGTAGAGATGAGAGACGAGTGAGAGAAGAAGAGAAGAGAGAGATGAGAGAGAGAGAGAGAGAGAGAGAGAGAGAGAGAGAGAGAAGGAGAGAGAGAGGAGAGAGAGAGAGAGAGTGAGATGATGAGAGAGAGAGAGAGAGAAGAGAGAGAGAGAGAGAGGAGAGAGAGAGAGAGAGAGAGAGAGAGAGAGAGAGAGAGAGAGATGAAATGTTCATTACCCAGTCCACTTTATACTGACCAAACCTATATAGTCGATTGCATTCTAGCTACGGAGGAGGAATCCTCCAAAGTTAAATTAGTCACCAACATTTACGATAAACTCGGACTTATTTTCGGACATATTGGACTTTGAAAGTAGAAGTAAACGACGTTCTTTTTAAAGCGACGAAAGAAGCGGGGGAACAGGCGAAGAAACAGATACGTTGGTCCATGATGACTGAATCTGACGTAAAATGTCTTCTGCAAAGTGCTGTACCGAAAAACAAAAAATATAAAGCATGAATTACGCTTTCCTGACCTTAAACTCAACTTAAAGAACTAGGAGTATCTACCAAATTGCGCAAAATATAAAAAATTTCAATTACTTTAATATTCCCGGTTTGTACATAGACAAAAACATGAGGACGAAAAAAATTACTCGGCAATAAGTAAATCAAAATAGGCATTCCCCGCAACCAATATAGAAGGTTGTGTAGAAACCTTAACCTAAATATAATTCATAAAAAACATATATAAAGTATATATATGCCTAGTTATTTACCTTATTTAATTTTTATTTATATAAGTTTCTTTTTCCCGAATTGTCTTCAGATTTTTGCGATAACGGGACGTTAACACTGATTTGAATGTTTTCCATATATTTACGCATTTACTCCGCATCCATGCAAATTAGGGCATTTGAAAAACCGTCTTTTTATTGATGCATGTGCAGCAGACGACTTTTGAAAAACATTGAACCAAAAGGAGAAATTAGTCTCTTATATATTCGCCTATGTGCTTTCCAAAGTCGACTGTTGCAGAGTTGTTGTATATTGGAAAGGGTTAATTAATAAACAACACTTAAATTATTGAAGTTGATGCATAAATTACATTTCTATTGACTACTACGAAGTTTTGAATGTTCTTCAATTAATAAAAGTCTCCAAAACCAAGCTATGTATACCGGTTTATTCTCGACTGTCCCACATTTTGATTTTTGGGCATTAAAAATCGATGTAGGACTATCGGGAAAAAAATACAGGTAAGGTGTCGGCTAATCCCTGCCCGGGGCGAAGATATCACTACAGTTCGGTTCATTTAAAATTCCACTATAATTGGTAACCATTTTTTATAAAACAGTATGTTACGAATTTATCAGAAAAAAGCTCTTGTTTGGTCCTCTTTTTGATATAACATAGGAATATAAGGAAAAATATCAAATTATTTAGAAAAACATATTTTAATTCAAATTAGGTAATTGAACTATTGTTTATTAATACATACATTCAAATAACAAATAACAAATTAAACACATCATATAATCACATCGTCTGATCTGGGTTTTCACTGTTTTTCAATTTTGTTGAATATTTACTCAGTTTATAAATGGTTACATATGTAGACAATATGTTGCTCTGTCCGCATACTCAATTGCGCTAATGGACCCATCACGCAGGCGTTCCTTTAGGGATGCTAGTCGCGTGTCAATGTTTTTATATTTCCTTCTCTTGGTTGGTCTTTTACCTCCGGTAGCATACTGAACTACCTTGATACATGAAAATGATTCAACTTCCTGGATAGTTCTAAGGATGGAAAAATATGTTCGGATGTGAATGCTGAACAGCTTTCTTCAACATGCTATGCCAGCCTTCTACATTTGTTTGTCGTCCTTGGACCTATGGGTATTGAAGTGATTCCAAATCTGTTTGTCGCTCTCAATCCAGTTCTCAGTTACATAGTCTGTGAATAATTCAACTGCTGCAGGAAGCTCTAAAGTAGCCAATGTCAGTGAGTTGCTTCGAACCACACGTCTTCAACTGAGTTGACTGGTACAAGTGGTAAAACTGCTGCTCGTCTGACCAGGCGGTGAATGTCTTCGTTTGTCCTGTAATCGTTGGCCAAGCCCGAAGACTGTACCTTCCGCCAGATACACTGTGTGTAGTGGAAGAAGCATGCCTTCACTGTCCGTCGTCTGGAAGACTCGTAGAGCAGCTTTGTCTTGGAGCCGAGTTCGTGGTCCATGAACAAGGATGTCGGGTTTCAACTCGAGTCCAAAACGGTTACATTCTCTATCCAGTGCATTAAACAGTCTCAGAGATAAGTTTCTTCCGATCTTTCCTGGTAGGAAAGCAAACATCAGAGGATACATCTGTCCCGTCTATAAAACAATGCCATGTGTATAACTGGTAGAACAGTCCCGGCATGTGTAGAAGGTACCGTCAGCGTAGATTGTTCTGGCGTTGCATAGGTGCTCAGATTTGTCTGCGTAGCGAACACGAGCATTCGGTTTTCTTCACCTTCGTCTATAAGCAGAAACTGCTCACTCAGCTGACGTCTCTGTCCACTCCCCTTCCAGGCGTATGTCTTGTCTTCTTTTCGGAAGTACTGGTCTGTCTTTGCTTCGCTCA
>JASEVX010000001.1:32925217-32960568 GCA_031761405.1 Serripes groenlandicus | reverse complement strand
ACCGTTTTCGCATCTTCTGCATCACATCGTCTGTTTCTATATGGAAATTGTCAGGCTCGTGGATATGGCCATCAATAACCAGACTCATTCCGCCGCGCTGGTTCTTCACAAAATCTAGTCTTACTTGCGCGTTAGCCATGTTTTCAGTATGATGTAAAAACAATAATGATACTTTTCCCCAAAATTTTCAATTCAAGAAATGCATCAACAGTTTGTTCATTTATAATTAAGTGCATATAATTATATAATTTTCTTTAATTTAATTGAATGTTTGTGCAAACAGTTTAGAAAGAAATGAAACAAAGGTGAAATTAATAAAGATCAAATATGAATTATAAGTGTGTTTTTTTGCAAACAAATGAAATTAATAAAGATCAAATAGTAAAGAAACCGCAATGAAACAAAGGTGAAAATACTGTGAAATTTACTATGTTTGTAGTGGAATAGGCATAAACTTAATTGAATGTTTGTGCAAACAGTAAAGAAACCGCAAATTTACTGTTTGTAGTGGAATAGGCATAATAACAGGACTGTATTCTCACCTTTCCCTTACCTCTCTTTACCGCTCGTTATCCCACCGCACTAAGGGTAAATAGTAAAATCAAAATGTGGGACAATCGAGAAGACACCTGTATACCACATCTCCAGACGTTCATTGTGCAATTGAAATCATTATACCATTAATAATACACCCAAGATTCAGAAAGACAGACTTGAGTGTAAAAAAAATCAACCATCAGCATATGAAAACTTTATAACAATTGAATAAAGTTATAAACATTGTGTAAAATAGAGAAATTGCTGATAATTTCTACTTTTGCCTGAATGATTTCAAGAATCTTTTAAGGGGTTAGTATCGGGGTTTGAGAAATTGATTAAAACATATCGAAATCATAAAACCCGAGTTGTATTACCCTATAATCCCATGTTACCAGCAGACAATGAAGTATCCTGTGTATCTCTATACTGCCCTCCGGCATCACTATCGATGTTTACATACCGAATATTACGTAAATGTCCGGTAATTTCCGATAATTAGCAAAATGATAACAAGAGCAGAAAAAGGTGAAATTAAACAATGATTAGTACGGCTTAACCCTTTCCCTCATACGGCAATTCTGCAGCAGACGACTTTGACCGTATTTTGTCAAAACATAGAAAATCTTCATAATTGAATGGATAACCTATGACAAAAAGTGGAAAACATTGTGGCAAAGGGAGAAATTGCACGTTTTGTGCAATTTCATCCTTTGTCACTATGTTTTCAAAAAGCCGTCTGCTGCAGAGGCGTCAGAAAGCGTCTATATGAGGGAAAGGGTACATTGTCTCCCCTGTTTATCTCATGCCTGGGTCAGAATGGTACCATAAGACCGGTTATCGGCAGTATTTGTTATTCGTTGTAAAAGATATATGAATGAAATGACTGATTTGAGCCGTCCCGCGTGAAAACCAACATTAAGGATTTAGCGTTAAGTTTCGACCCGGATCAGAACTAAGCATGCTTCGCAGGTTAACCCGGTCTAACACTTTCGCCTACTGCGGATTCTCTGTTTCAGGAATCATTACTCTATACCTATATCCCCTTGCGACGGAATGTGTCGGCCCGGATTAGTCTGCGCGGACCGCGTAGACTGATCTGGGTCGATACATTACGCAGAAGCCATAATGTTGGTTTTCTCGCGGGACGGCTCATTTATTAAAATTATACGCTGTTTTCCAATAACATTTCAGCTATATTACGGCGGCTAGTTTTACCTTACCGTGTATTCTGGCTTTCTCACACCAGTACCCCCATACGGCATTCTTCCTAGGCAGCTCGTTAACCCTCCCACATAAACTATGTCTACAACAATGGTTGAAGATGATTCACGCTATTCACAATACTTTTAATCACGCAACGGAAAGAATTCAAAGTAATAATATCTTAACCTCTCCCTCTTGCCGACGCATCTTCAGCAGAAGACTTTAAAACATAATGACAAAAGGAGAGCATTTTTATAATGAGCAATTTCTCCATTTGCAACAATGTTTCCAACTGTATTTAATAATTATTCTTTCATTTATAATTCTTTTCCTTATTTATGCAATTGCGTTTTCAAAGTTTTCTGCTGTATAAGTGTTGTACATGTATGTCGGAAAGGGTTGAAGTCAGGGACGTAGATAAGATCTATGTCCCTGGTTGAAGCAGAGACATATACACACATTTTGTTTATATGTCTCTGGTTGAAGTGAAACTGTTTAGCTCCGACAGTATACTTTAGAAATAACCAATTCTAAGAAAATCGCAATATCTTGGGCCATATGTATCGTCTGCAATTATATGAGACTGACAGTTAACCCTTTCCCTCATACGACAATTCTGCAGCAGACGACTTTGATCGTATTTTGTCAAAACATAGAAAATCTCCATAATTGAATGGATAACCTATGACAAAAAGTGGAAAACATTGTGGCAAAAGGAGAAATTGCACGTTTTGTGCAATTTCTTCTTTTGTCACTATGTTTTCAAAAAGCCGTCTGCTGCAGAGGCGTCATAAAGCGTCTATATGAGGGAAAGGGTTAAAGGAGTGACATATCTTCGTAACTGGTTTTGGTGTGCTGTTTAAACGGCGAAGAAGATAAGCAATGTACATTCGAGCAATTTATTGACG
Source organism: Serripes groenlandicus (assembly GCA_031761405.1). NCBI lineage: Eukaryota > Metazoa > Mollusca > Bivalvia > Cardiida > Cardiidae > Serripes > Serripes groenlandicus. The sequence goes on along the minus strand of JASEVX010000001.1, from coordinate 32,957,917 downwards.
CACAGCTGTCGGTTATTGAAAACATTGTGAATAAGAACTCATAATATTGAGTCGTCCCGCAAGAAAACCATCAAAATGGCCTCCACGTAATGTATCGACCCATATCAGTATCGAAGTCCGCACAGACCGATCCGGGCAGACACATTCCGTCTCAGGGGATAGAGGTGAAGAGTAGTGAATCCTGAAAAAGAAAATTCACAGGAGGCGAAAAGTGTCTAGCCGGGTAAGCCTGCGCGGCATGCTGAGGCTGATCCGGATCGATACTTTACGCAGAGTCCACAATGTTAGGTTTCTCCCAGGACGGCTCTATATCGTAAATACTCATTTTAAGCTTCCATCTACCACGTACTAGTTTGCAAGGTTCTCCAATCATTTTGATCAGTGTTTATAAAAAGAAAAGCGTATTTCCAGTAATGATTTTTTGTATTTCAGTTCATTGTCTGGTAAATGCATGGAATTTTATCTAAAACCGAAGAAAGTATTTTACAGAAGAAGTTTGGTATAATGAAGCACCTGTCGGAGTCCATACATTTCAGCAGACTGTAAACAAACTGTGTAAAGAAGCCAGATTTAAAGGTTATTTTACAAACCATTCACTGAGAGCTACAGCCGCTATGAGGCTTTACCTAGCCTGTGTTGACGAGCATCTTATTGCGGATAAAATGGGACACAGGTCGAGTGCCATTCGTTCTTACAAGAGAACATCTGATGAACAACACGATAAAGTGTGTGACATAATCCAATCAAAGTTAACAAAGAAAGACAGGGACACAAACGTTAATATCTCAGTCAAATTTGCTTTACGGCAAGGAAACGACGGCCGTAAAGCACCAAACTCGAGAAATACGTGCGGTGGCCTCAGGGTCACCGTAGGGCGTATCCCTAGTCGCCATGGGATTATAGCGTGGAGTTATGGTATAAATCGTGATTTATAGTGGTCCCTGCTTTTCATAAAATAATTGTCGGTTTGTGGTTGGTCGTCTTCATTTATTGGCTTGGGCAAGGCACATTTTCTAGCCTAGGACTGGTTTGTTTACCAAGGGATCATGAATAATTAAATTTAATTGCGCGCTAAATGACCTTAGCTGTCGATGCGCCATAAAACAATATACATTAATTTATTCATTCATTTGTTGGCATTAAAGTCTAAATCCCATTTATGTGACGATGGCCAGTGCTTTGTAAGACGTTTCTCGAAACCTTCCGTGATATATAGCGCAAATCCATATCAGAGTGCTTGGATGCAACATAATTTCCTCGGTCTTACACTTTTTTTCAACAAGCTGTTCGGGTAATAATCAAACAGTTAAATATCCGCCGAATTGGGTGTGTTGCCTCAGAACTGATTTTTTGATCCGATATTCTGTTAACCTTACAAGTCGTTCAGTTTGTTATTTTCATTCAGTGTAGTACTGGTAGAGTACTAGTAACACGTGTGCTAGTCAAACTCGATTACAACCCCGAACTCGCGTGGTTAGTACCGACAATTGTGCTGAAGGTTTCAAAATAGTTTGTCTTCACTGAATCCGTGACTTTCTCTATGCATTATTGACAGCCTCGGTGGTGAAGTGGTAGAACGTCCGCCTTGGTAAGGGAGTTTGCGGGTTCGATCCCCGACCGGGTCATACCAAAGGCTTTAAAAATGGAAGTAATGGCTGCCTCTTAGGTGCTCAGGGTTGCGGGGTTAGCATTATGCTGTTCTCAAATGCCAACATGTACCTTTCCGCACGGATGGGCTCATCTATTCTTGAAACCACAAAGCTTTCAGATTAGTTCCTTTAGTGAAAGTTTGGTTGATGCCTTTGGCTTATTGGATATGACGAGATATAACAACAGAAAGCCAGTATTTATCTACAATTGAACGTTCATTAAAGTTTTTTATTTATTGTTTCTTTCTTAATATAGACAATATATACAAGATAATCATAAGTGACAAAAAAGTTATCTCTTGTAATAAATCAAGACATAGGGGTACCTATGGTAATGACAACATTATAATCATTATTTAATATAATTGTGCCAAAAGGAGAAATTGCTCATGTTTCTCCTTTTGATATAATTTCTTCAAATGTCGACCACAGCAGATGCGTTAAAACACATCCAAATATTGGAATTGTTTAGACGGTGAAAGAGCTGAGTGACGTCAGACATTCGGGGTTGTATTAGCATTGCCAACAGTGAAGACTCAGGCTGTCCTATTAATATAAACAGTCTCGTCAGATACTTTGTTTGGTGTCCGTTAGCATTTAGCATAGCCCATTAAGTAAGTACTGAGGTAAAAAAAAATGAACCATGGTTTGCATGAATGTCACGGTTTGTGCGATGTTAAATAGCAGTTGCAACAAACCTCCGAAATCACGAGATCAACTATCTGAACTGCGAGATATCAAAAAGTACACCGTTTATTTTAAAGATATACATTAGAATTAAAACAGATAGCATGAACGTGTTATGTTTCCGTATTACTACTCGTTGATACACTGCTAAGCTCTGTAGCCCTTGTTTTAGATGATTGACCAAATGTTTTACCGGAATCTGTTCTTGAAACCGTTTTGAAAATCTTTCCTTTGTACATATTATAAATTCTTTTGTTACACACAAACGATAAGAAAATTAAAACTCCTATGCCTCCGTTTAGAATTATAAATAAATATTCAAATACCACTACATTCGTAAGTTCAAACAAAAAACCAAAAATCCACGTTAAGCCAGTTAAACTGGAAAGTTTAGCGTAAATTTTGAAATAGTTTCTGTTTTTCTTGTTACTTGCGTTAACATTGGGAGATCTACTGATTTTTATAATCACGGTCAGGAATAATACGAGGTTTATTAACAGTATCACTCCTAGTGGCAGTGCAAAAACGTAGCCAACCATTTCTGGACGAGATATATAGCATATCCCATCGCCGTATCCGTTTTGTGCATTGTTAGTATCGACAACAACCACAATTATATTAATGGAAACCAACACAAGAGAAGACAATATACAATAAATCGTGTATCGTACGCTTTTCCTTAATCTCGATGCAGATTTAGTTCTATTGGCTGATTGTCCAATAAACACCATTACCATATGGTAACAGCAAACGTTCATTGCAAACACAACCATCAACCAGAAAAAATGGACGAGCGCACCTAGCAGTGCACACATGGAATCAGAAACACTATTGGCTTGTGGCGTTGCGAATGTGAAAAGCACTTGTGCGCAGATGAGGTAAACACAAACAAAAATGTTGTTGATCCCAGGTTGTGTCCGTAGTTCAGCGAATAGAAGGTATGTAGTCAATGTCAAGAAAGAACACAGAATTGAAATACAGGCGCAAACAACTGATAGAACCCCTTGTGAAGTAATCTTAATGGGTGCTGGTAGCTGTGTTGTTTGGATTTTCATATATCTGTCTGTTATTGTCACGTATGAATCTTTACAAATTGAGTACACGCTCAGATTTTGGACAGCAGTCTTCTTTTCGTATAACGTTGTATCGATAGTAGTATTAAATTCTTTAATAAATACTCCTCTGGCCGTTTCAGTGATATTAAACTCATCGCTTCCTATATCAAGGAGAGGACACACCAGAGTTTGCTTCACAGTTTGTATCGGAGGGTTTATTGGAAATAAACGATAAGCATTCGGCAAAGGCATTGCTAATAGGTATCTTGAAAGATAGGTATTATCTTCAGAATCTGTTGGGTATGCTCCATAATCAGTTATAACCAGAGAAAATGATACCGATAGATCGTTAGATCCAATTAATGTCACATTCGTTTCATCTATCTTTAAAATATTGTCGATAAAATCTGCTGAATGTTCAGCATTATCAATGTGTTTAAAATACAATTGAACATGCCATAAAATATATTTCACGGTTTGTATGGGGATCCTAGTTTCACCAAGATCACTCTCTTCATTTGGAGATGGGCCCCCTACGTTTGGAACAAGATTGCCCTGTGGTAAAATTGTAGGTAAAGGTAATTGTGTTGTTACATCGTTGGGTGTTATCTTTTCAGCGGGATCAATCTCTTCGATTCCTAATTTAAAAAAGAATTCATTTATTGCAGCTGCATCTTGACTATTCCATGTTTCTAACAGAGTATCTGTGTAAGTCATGATAATTGGAACCAGTTTGTAAATAGCACTGCCCTCGTATATACCTGCAGGTTGAAACTTCACCTGAAGCTTGTAGGCAACTTCCGTCACTTTATCTGCGACACTTACACAGCGATCTTCTTCATATATTCTCGGGAAAATACAGGTGATATCTCGACACACACCCTGTAAAAAGAAAATAAGAAAACGTTGAAGTTTAAAATGCGATGCTCATTTGGCATGTGTTAACAGGGAAAGTAAAAATAGGTTGGTGAGGTGGGAATAGATTTTAATGGGATAGACATAAGATATACTTTCATGATCGACAGAAATATCATCAATCTCATTTAAATCTCACCTTAACTTCGCTAGCTCGTATTTAGATCTGATAACTGCCCCATACAGGTCGTCGCAGATTGACCTTTGCCTCAGCCAGAGACACTATATTACATAAATATAATTAGTGTCCCTGTCCAAACCAATGTATTATGGACATTTTTAACAATTGAAACCCCTCTGCTAATATCGTCTCTACAATAGATTACTATACCCCCCCTGTTACGTCTAGCTCTTTTGTGCCTATATTTTCTATACAGATTATAACTCGTGTATCCATCTAGGTTCACATTACTGTCCTTACTTGCCCATGACTCAGTCAGAATGGTGATATGGTTTTCTGTTATCAATTTGTGGAAATCTTCATCAGAACGTTTGTTGCAGGTTAAACCATGACAATTCCACACTAAGCACTTAAGTTCATCCCCCAACAACCCCTAGTCTGTTTTCACTGGTTTTCCGTTAACGATGGACCTGTATGATACGGTTTTGTAACTTATAATGAGGGATAATGACAGACTGACCAAGAAAGTTTTCATTCATGACTATAACCGTTGTACAAATAATTGGACATTTGAGATTCGGGAAGTGATGTATAAACTAGGGCTTACTGACTATTTTTTTTAACAAATCTAGTGTAGATATGTCATATGTAAAACAGTTAATTACGGATTATTAAGGTAATGTCTGGTCACGTGATATTCAAAATGTGCCTAAACTTCGAAGCTATAAACGTTTTAAACACTAATTTGGTTGTGAGCAGTATGTTGTCACCAATTTAAAGAAATATGAACGATCTATTGTTTGTCAATTAAGGTGTGGTATATTACCTATAAGAATAGAGACTGGAAGATATATCGGTGAAACCCCAGAACAGAGATTATATAGATTTTGTGATACGCAATCCGTTGAGGATGATATACATGTTTTGTTATATTGTGGACTATATAATCATATCAGAGAAAACGTGTTCCAAGATATATTACTTAAAGATGTGTTTATGAATGATCATTTTGAAGGAAAAATGACGTATTTAATTCAAACATTCCCAAGAAAAGTTGCCAAGTATCTTGTTCAAGCCAGGGTGACTATAATGTAATATAGTCACCCTGTTCAAGCCTATCTCAAACGTAGAAGCGTTATATATATTAACTAATCCCATAATTGATCATGTTGAATAATTCTATCATACAATTTAGTCGGATTGTAATTATGTAAATATGTAGTAAACTAGACTATACGTTAAATTATTACAACTCGACCCATTTATATTTGTTATATATTTATTCATGAACGAAATGGACACTTGTACTTATGTAAGGTGACTAATAGGCCCAAGGGGCCGGGTGCTATTTATTGTGTTGTATTGTTTGTATTGCTTGTAAAATATGCACATGTCACTATAATATAATATTTACTTACTTACTTACTTACTTATAAAACAACTTATAAGTAGGCCTATGCCAGTATGCTCCCCGACTTTAAACACAACAATAATCCATTAAGGTAGAACACGCCTCTAAAAAAATATTCGAATTTCCTCACGAAATTTTGCATCACCATAATACAGCATATGCCCAATAAGATTCTGTTTTTACTTTTTTCGTATCTAAAACAGTTTTTAAACTACGAGACCTCAAAGTATACCACTGACGTCAGTATTTAGACGTCTCTCAAATGTCCCTCGTTAAAACAACAATAGCTGATAGTTTGGTCAATTTTAGGTTGATAGCTGCGAAATTATATCACGATTTGCATCTTAAGAATACCTTCACGAACATGTAATTTTCTTCTTTGTGTCGTACGTTTAAAAAAAATAACGGGTCTATAACGTCACTTTTCAGGAGCGAAATGACGTCGCGTTTCGCGTAAGAAAAGGCGCCCTTTTTTCATTTAAAAAAAATCTGTACATTTAATTTTTGATTTTTTTTAATCTATTCATTTATAATTTTATTAAAAATCGTTTGATATCAAGAAAAGTATACCTTACCGACTTCGTTTTTTCACAATATCAATTTATCTAACCCCTACTGTAGTGCATCACGGAGCGTGAAATGCATTAAAATGACAGGTTTGCCTCGAAAGAAAGTTACCGAAAAACATCAAGCAAATAGAGAACTCTATCATTTACCAAGAAAACGTATTGTGGACATATAACATTTTGTCCAACATTTTGCAAACAGCTGTAAAATTGTGAAAATTATTTAAATATCGTAGATTTTATAAAGGAAAACACTAACTAAGTTACATTTTCGCTGCCGGCATTGCCGCGCTGTGTCTGCTATACATACATGAAACCGATCGAAAGGAAGGAAGGGGTCCTTTACACATAGCATCAAGGCATCCTTCAGCAAGGTAAAGCTTTTTTTATTATCTTACTTCATACATCTTTAAATAAGGATATATGTGCATATAACCATATAGCACAACACTCGTTATAAGAGAAAAATAATAACTTTCGTTGCACATGCACTTTACCGGGAATTAATACTTATATATCGCGGGAGGACATTCCCGAACATCCTTCTCTCAAATTTAATCATGACTGTCTCTCCTATTTGTTAACCACTTCCAACATACAGCAGATAACTTTTGAAAATATTGTGGCAAAAGGTGAAATTGCTCATTATGAAAATGTTCTATATTTCTCACAACAGTTTCGCAATATTAAATAATTATTCTTTGTTCTTTGAGTATTTAATGTTTTTTTTTGTTTTTTCGAAATGTTTTGAAAGTTTTAAGGAGCATATTTATTATACGTGGGAAAGTGATTTGTAAAGAAATCTAAATACATCCTATAAGTTACTCAATTAAATTCCCAATTGTATCGCCTCGATACATTGCGCCCGGTAAAGTGCAGACTAACATAATTTTCAGTTATAGGTCAACACCTGCTGTAATAAAATTCTTACCATCTTTCAGAAATGTTGACCTATTCACAAGATGACGAATTGCTTCCACCAAATAACTTTTTAAAGAACGGAGCGAATAGTTGGGCATATTGTAGAGACAAAGGCCCGTGAATCTTGTGAAAGGACGTGCGCTCGAAAACACTTTGATGAGATCGGCTACCCTTTCTACATTTCCAGCGGTAGACGATTCACGTTGTTACTATTATTATTTTTGTTATTATAATTATGATTCCGGTCAAACGAAATTTAAAAACAGGCATGTGTCATTTGCATTACCCCTACCACGAATATGGGCCATGTCCGATATCTGTAACATATTGAAGCGTATAATGCATTAATTGTGTTAAATAATTAGGGTAAAGTAAACCCTTTCCCACTGTAGACGTATTCTGAAGCAAACGAATATTAAAACATTGCAACAAAAGAATAAATTGCTCATCTTCTACTTTTGCCACAGCGTTTTCAATTATATTCAATAATGAGACTTACATTTATAGAGAATATCCATATGTTTTACTAAATGTTTTTAAAGTCGTCTGCTGAAGACATTTTGAGCTGAACACTTGCATAATAATGTAAAATGTCCTTCATTATGATGGCTCAAAAATGTTTTATTCTAACGGAAATGTGTTTCACAAAAAAAACAATAGAGCTCCCACTAATAACGTTCTACTTATTCTGTTTTTAGGGAGTTTAAAGGAGTGGGGATATTTCTAAAATCAATTCTATATCCGTCGTTGAATAAGTAAATAGGAATTTATCTTTTGATTATAAAATAATGGTGTAATAAGATATACTGAAAAGACGCTTTTTTTAACAGATGAAGTTGACTTTCTCCACGAAACACCGTTCGAAACACAACAGCCTTCCCAACGTCTTAAAACGCCAATGTAAACTGACACTGCTTAAAAGAAAACTGGTATAGAGCCGGCTTGAACTGATTGGGAACATTACATGTAAGATATGTTTTTAATTAATGTACATGTACATAACAAACAGTTATTTGTACATGTGTCTAATAACATAATTGCTGGCATGAGTGCATGAGACGTTGAGTACACGTTGACTTTTGGGAACCGTACAGATCAAAATCAGTCAGTGCATCCGGACAGTTTTATCAGGATTCACACTTTGTCAACGTGTGTATATTCTGAAAAGACGGAACAGGCGTACAAATTGATCTGAATCCAAACTTTTAAGAAATGCCAACTTATATATATCACCATGCATTGACGCATATAACGTTTGAAATGTTTCATCTTAATCTTGTTCGATTATAAGGCTGTTCGTACATTAAATATCTAACACTTATACGGTATTTCTGTCATTGATATGTATACGTCGCAGGCCACGACACATTTGAGTCATAGATCAAAAGAAATTGTACGTAGGCTGGCATCGGGTGATTATGATGACGTGAAGCAAAGTAATGCCTACTATTCAAATAAGGTGTCGGTTGTCAATCATCACATTGAAGAATCTGGTAAGATTGCACAATAAAATGGGTGGAGCACTTTGCACTACTTTGCACTGATGGCCTCGTCCTAAATTCCCTTGAAATGATTCATATAAATCTACGCCAGGGAAGGATTTTGTTGGAGACCGTTACTGCTAGCTAGAATGCAGTTCGGTTTAAGCGGTCGAACAGCCTTACCGGTAAGAAAATGATGACTACTATTTATTCGTTTATTTAATATTAGTTTTGCAATGAATTGAACATAATGTCAGGAAATCCTAACCGTTATGTTCATTCTTTAAATAATGATGCATTTTACCTTAGTATTGTTTTTACGAACTATATTATCTCAATACACAGAAATGATCATTTTACGAATCTATGTCATTATATTTCAGGTTGGGGTCATGTTACAGGGATGCAAATAGTAGTTAGGAAAAGGGGGGGTCCAAACCCTCCCAAGTCTCAACTTCCCTCCCAAGTCTCAACTTCCCTCCCAACTTTCCTCCCGGGTCCCAACTTCCCTCCCAAAAGTTTCCTCCCGGTGTTCAACTTCCCTCCCAACTTTCATCCCGGAGGGTTCAAGGTGTTAAACCATCCCAACTTCCCTCTCGGAGGTTCATAACCCTCTCAACTTCCCTCCAAGATGACGGTTTTCCAAGATTCCTCCGAGTTAAAACTCATGTCATCATTAAAGGTTTTTTTTCCCCATTTCATGTTCAACTTCTAAAGGGTGTATAGTCTATTGATTAACGTCTAAAATGAATAAATCAGAAAAAAGAGACGATTTTGGAAAAGTATTATTTCAATCCTAAAAATGCGGGTGCATATATGGGTCCACAAAAAGTGTTTATTGAATTGATACCTAACTCAACGCTTTCATTATCAGTTTGAATTAAAAAAGGCGACGTTCGCTTTGAACAAGAAATAACGATTCTAATGTTCATCATATACTAAAGATGTCAGCGATTTTCAACTTCTTAAAACAGTGGTCGCATTTTTATTAGAGAATTCACGTACACATTTATGAAACACCTTTTCACATTTTAAAAATCCCCTATCTTGTTCATGATGACATATTTAACTAATGAAGTTTATTCTTGTAAACAGAAATATGTTGTTATCATTTTCCTCCCACGCTTTCCAGTTTAAACGAAGTCATTCCGTCGACATTGACATACCCGTAAATAGTCATTTTAATATGATAATTCATATTACCTACGTAAACATATGATGCTGAATTGCTTGAGAAATGTTACTCTTCTTTTTTTCTTCTTCTGTTCTATGTGTCTGAAAATGCTGATCTACATCAAATTAAATGTGGAATCCGAAAATACCCCCACGTTTATCATTTTATTCTGTTCTCTCTTTTCGCGATTATAAAGGAAAACATCATGTTTCTCAAATAGGATTCATTACATAAATGTATGAGGAAAGTGGGGTATTAAAATGATTAATGTGTTTGGGTTTTTTTTACGACCCACTCACGATATGATCTTTTGTACTGTAATTCGAAATATATAGATCCATCCGTGACCTATAATGTACCCTTACTCTTTCTGTTGTGTTTTTTTTTTTTTTTTTTTAACACAAGTCACGTTCAGTCTGTATATAAATACGATATTGTTTAAAAGCTGTTCGCTTTATTTTCCATTTGTCGATTTATACTCTACCTTTTATTAAAATTGCATTCAAATTGTGTTATAATTGGATAGAACTGACCATGGTAATACTTAAGTGTGAGAACACTTTTTTCAGCTAAAAGACAAGTTTTAGTCATGTCATGTGGTTTTTATTTCGCAATTCTGGTTCAATAGAACGGATGGATGATTGAACGTGTTCTAGTTTCCTCCCTCCTAAAAAATGAGAGATGGTTACGTGACACGACACAATGTACGTTTATCAACAAATCATTATTAAATACCAAGATCGGTATGCATTTCTTTCTTCTCTTCTGTATACACAATTCAGTCAAATGCTTCTACAGTGGTTAACGTCGGGGATTGAAAACCGGGCGTCCCGGGTTCAATCCCTAGTCGTGTCACAACGGTCATGGTGGAGTGCCTTAAGCAATGCACATTTTCTAGCCTAGTACTGGTTTGTTTACTCAGGGATCATAAATAATTGAACTGTCGTCGTGATATAACTGAAATAATGTCGAAACGGCGTAAAACGCCAATAAAACAAACAAACATATGCTTCTACAACTTTCGCAATAAATGTCAAATTTAAAATAGCTCATAATCTGATCTTATTCTTTAAAACCTTCAGAGCACGCTTTTCATGTGTTGCGCTATCCATTTACGCCCACGTAACTCCAGTTCGAATCATATATATATACGCAGTTTTCGGAAAACGAGTTATAACACGTTCTCACGTAAAAACATTATAACACGTTACACATATTTTATAAGTATGGATAGGGAGGATCATATATTATTAAATTTTACTGCCGACTGAATAACATAACTGCAACAAGGACCATTGTTCCAGCTTACACACAATGTATATCTAAAATACACTCTTTTTAACGTCATAACTGAATAGGTAAAGGGGTGAGATAAACTGATATTGTGAAAAAACAAAGTCGGTAAGGTATATTTTTCTTGATATCAAACGATGAAAATGAAAACAAGGCGCCTTTTCTTACGCGAAACGCGACGTTATTTCGCTCCTGAAAAGTGACGTTATAGATGCGTTATTCTTTTTAAACGTACGACACAAAGAAAAAGATTACATGTACGTGAAGATATTCTTAAGATGCAAATCGTGATATAATTTCGCAGCTATCAACCTAAAATTGACCAAACTATCAGCTGTTGTTGTTTTAACGAGGGACATTTGAGAGACGTCTAAAAAGTGACGTCAGTGGTATACTTTGAGGTCTCGTAGTTTAAAAACTGTTTTAGATACGAAAAAAGTAAGAACAGAATCTTATTGGGCATATGCTGTATTATGGTGATGCAAAATTTCGTGAGGAAATTCGAATATTTTTTTAGAGGCGCGTTCTACCTTAAGTCAATTATCGGATGATTAACGATGACCACACCGACACACGTACCAATTAACGGACTAGTGTCAGCATGTACTGCGTTAAGTAAGTAAGTAAGTAAATTGTTTATTATTGTGACATGTGTTACAAAGCATTTATAGTATACATTTATTCTTTAACAATTATTATTAACACCCGGCCCCATGGGCCTATAAGTCACCAAAACATATATATATTTCATAATATCATACAAATATACAAGATATATATTTACAAAAAAGTGTGATCGGACGTGCAATTAGTCATTTTATTCGGTCGTATAAACAAATGTAGAAATCATGTAATAATTCTGTTTCATATAATCAAAACCTTAGAAATAATTGTGGGGAAAAGTGGATAAAGATTATCCATTCACCAAAATGATTTCAAAGGTTGTCTGTGTGTAGCATCGAAAGATATCTACTTGTGATAACATTCTCATTTAGTTAAACAATATACTCCGTCTTAGCATATACGCATTAACTATAAATTTGGCTGTCTTCCTAGGATACTTTTGGATAAGCTCAATAAATTGCTCTTGGTGAGACATTAATAGGAATTGGTTAATAAATATATCAATGTAAATATCGTCTCTTATTTTGTCATATAATGTACACCTCAATATAAATTGCTCTTCACTTTCTATTTCCTGGCAGTTACACAATTTGCACAGTCTAGTGTTCAATGGTTCTCCAAGGTAACGGCCTGTCTCTATGCATATTGGTAAAATTCCACATCATAACTGGGCTAGCAAAGCGCGTTCATTTTTCTTTAAATTTAATTGTAAATATGATTCGCATGAAAAGTCCATTTTAAATAATATATAACACTTTTTCCACCTCTGATTTCCATAGGTTTTAGTAATAACACGTTAAGCGTGTTGAGACCGAATGGTGGACATACGCCCCTCTGGATAATATTATCATAAACACTTACAATATTAAATTATTTCAAATTCTTCTAAAAAATCCCATTCGTAAAAAAGTACATAGGCGGACATTAGCCCCTTCACATGCGGAGATTTCCCCCTTCTTAGGCTGACAGTATCCCCTTCGTATACGGACATTATCCCCTTCACAGGATTGCTGAAAGCGGACATTATCCCCTTCACAGGATTGCTGAAAGCGGAAATTATCCCCTTTCACAAGACATTAAGCCCCTTCGATATTAATAAAGAACTTCTATCTAATATTTACACTGGATTAACCCTTTCTCACCTACAAGAAGACAACCTACTGAAACCATAATTTCAACCCTTACAGACATTGTTAGTTCGCGCTTGCCCCGTCAAGTAGGCAACGTGAACGATCCAAGTCTCGAGTTTGAATAATGGTTTAGTACGTCGGAACATCAATTTACCATTCTTGGAGAAAACAGGTCTGAAACTCCATGATTGCAATTGAAGGACAATACAGATTTAGGTGTGACGAACTGTCTCAACTGAAATCAGCATTAGTTATCTTTTAGTTATCAAAGAGTATTCAAGAACTCTCGTAGAATGAAAAATGCAGTTGCTTAATGCTCAACCCTTTCCCTCATACGACAATTATGCAGCAGACGACTTTAAACGTATTTTGTCAAAACATAGAAAATCTCAATAATTGAATGGATAACCTATGACAAAAAGTGGAAAACATTGTGGCAAAAGGAGAAACTGCACGTTTTGTGCAATTTCTTCTTTTGTCACTATGTTTTCAAAAAGCTGTCTGCTGCAGAGGCGGCAGAAAGCGTCTATATGAGGGAAAGGGTTAAACAGTTACAGGGTAGGGTCTACTTTAGGAAATTTAGCGCTGAAAAGGTTAAACTAACTGGATACCAACCTTATAATGGTCGTAGATTTGTTCAGCTGTGCACAGTGATGAGGGTTCCGTGATTGGTGTTGCTATTTGTCTACCGAAATCGAGAACGGCAGAAAAGGACACAGTTCCAATTTCCGCATTATTAAGTTGATCAGAACACGTGTCCTTGTTCCATAGTTCATTACACTGGAAACAGAAAATATTGTAATACTTGGAATCGTAGTCTGCTCTATAAGCATGGCACGCCGCTTCGATAACAGGATTATATTGCTTCCAGAGACCTGTCACATTACATTGTCTCACCAAACTATTGCAGGCTGGGGCAAAGAAGTCTACTTTCTCTGATGGCCATTCGAATTCTAAATCACACCATAATGTGTTTAATACACCTTGTATGAGAGTGTCAAGGTTTGTCTGTTGTGCGAAAGAGTCCCCTTCGTAGCACCGCAAACGCGGATTCCAATGTATCAGATCAGATTCTTCTACAAAGTTACACAGAGCACAAAAACGATTCGCGAACGTCCGTTGTGTTGTCGGGTCGATAACTGGTTGATGTGTTTCAACGTCGTCAAAGTAGTCGATGATATTCTCGCATCTGGATTGTATGTCAACAGCGGTTTGGTTATCTCCAGGTTCGAACAACTTTGAACAAAAACGGAAGACCCAGTAGTTGCTGCTAAAACTAAAATCTCGTAAGGAAGTGCTCGAACACTCCGCCTTTGTTGGTTCCAATGATTCTTCTACAGTCGGTAAGTGATCCTTAAGATCAGGACAGCAGTTCCCATAATCAACACAGGTGCGTATGTTACAAGAACACGGCATACAACATTCCTCTACCAACCTCCATGGAACTTCAATTGGAAGATCGTCTAAAGTAATTGCAGAATAATCGTTATTACTGCCAGCAGCGATTTCATTTGCTGAATTACACAATGATTGAGGTCCACAAAACGATCTATGTACTATTTTAACAAATTCAAATTCTGCGTCGTTAAAAGATTCTGAGAGAATGATAGGTATAGTAAAACAAAAGAGAAACACTGTCAGCCACTTCATTGTAATTTCAGTTTCTCTTGAATTCTTTAACAATGAATTTCACGCTTTTACTTTATGTCCTTTACTTAAAGATACAGGTATTTATTATAACTACGTTTGTCAAAACATAATGTTATATATGTGTATAGTCGTTATGACGATACCCAGATAATGTGTTAATCATGTACATTCTTGTTTTTGGTTGGGGTCAAAATTAGGGATTAGGGGCCCTTTTAAAGGGCAGTTTAATGATTATTTACGTGGACTTTGATTATCATTATGAAATGATAATTGAACGGTTTGTTCCCGGAACGTCGACTCGTTCCGCTTAACACCTTTCATTAATCCGGGATTAGGGGGTACCTAAAGAGTTACAAATTCTCTGTGGTACGTAGTAAAGCAGAGAATGCTTGTATTAACACGGTAAACACACAAAGGGTTATTGGAAGCCGCCAGGAGGCGGCTTCCTGTAGGGATGCTTTTAATTTTCGGTCAAGGAGAATATTTAGACCTGCCAGCGTGACCACATATCTTGATTTCTCTTTGTCCTTTCTAAGTACATTAATTTAAGGTAATGACTTTTAAAACATCCCTTTTACACTCTATATACATGTGTGAGTTTTACAAATTAATAACAAAAGACAAAGGCCAGTATATTTATTGAATGTATGTACATTTTTATTCAAGCGAAATTCATACTGTATCTTGTCTAAACAGTAAACTGAATTGGTTACCTGCCTCATACGCTTTTTTTAGTTCGATAGTATGTTAAACCGGGAACCACGAACAAAAGAAGGTACGCAGTAAATGTAATCTGTTTCTTGTTGTTGTTGTTTGGCGTTGTTTACCCTCGCGCTCGGCATTAATGCCATTCCGTTCCTTACATGCTATAATATATTACGCAGTAATTCTAGATGAAGAAGTGCAGACATGAACAAAATATCTGTTTCACAATAAATGTTGCTGTCTAGTTGAAATGTTAATGTTTATCAAACGTATTCATACGAATCACAAGAAAAAAATCCTAGTAGTACTTAAAGGGAGGTAATTTGAAGTATATACGCACAATTTAATTAAGTTCCCATTTGGTCTGACACCTTTGTCTAATAATACACATGTATGACGATTTAAATAAACAATTTAAAGGGAATACAAATATTTAACACAGTTAAACATTTATTTAAGCGAAATTCATACTGTATCTTGAACAGTGAACAAGAGAGACACGCAGTAAATGTAATCTGTTTCTTGTTGTTGTTGTTTGGCGTTGTTTACCCTCGCGCTCGGCATTAATGCCATTCCATTCCTGACATGCTATCATATATTACGCAGTAATTCTAGATGAAGAAGTGCAGACATGAACATATATAAACCACAGAAATATCTGTTTCACAATAAATGTTGCCGTTCCCATTTGGTCTGACACCTTTGTCTAATAATACACATGTATGACGATTTAAATAAACAATTTAAAGGGAATACAAATATTTAAAACAGGTAAACATTTAAATACATGTTCAGCAGCTAACCGTTTCCCACATACAACAACCAATTTGGTAGAGGAAAGTTTACGTCGTGCCGGGTTAGATAGTCGCAATATAAAACCGCAAATATTGGAAATATACTTATACACAAACGGACGTTTCTAGTTTCAGTACATACACAAACGGTTCATTCTTTAATTTACTTTAACATGTTGGTATATTGAAATGGGTGTTTCTGTGAGATTCACAGACTTAGTACGTTGAAATGAAAATTTGTTTATAACATTATAAATGTTATATTCATACCTATACATTAGGGTATCTACAAACAATTAATGAAATGTGTACACATTTATCTTGGCTTAAATTTGATTTTGATGTTGTTACTAATTTAAATAATAGTTTTCATTCATATAATTTCAATGTTTATTAATCTTAATCATACGAATCACAAGGTAAATATCCTTGTATTGCTTAAAGGGAGGTAATTTGAAGTATCCAACAGTCTTCAAAGGGATAAATATGTCAGCGTATTACCGTCTACAGTTGTTTGTGGATTTAAATGTTCTTTTTTCTTATTTCTACATGAACAACGAAAAATTGCGGCTTCTCTTTGACGCTTTGCGTCAAACATTCGTCTTGTTGTGTATTGTAGTTGCACGGGATGTGCGCTCAGGTATGAGTATATATAAGGTAGTTATCGGGCGTGTTTGTCAGTTCCACGCTAGACTTCGCTCGTTAGACTTCTTACACAGAATGCTATTCGATTATTTTGAAAGTTATATCGCTTCACACGTTAAGCTAGGTTGAGTTCCGACAGCCTGATTTCCCTAGGGGTATTCTGAGAAACACTGTTTTTTTCGCGCATGCCACGAATGCACGGTTTCTCTTTAAAAAGGGGGTTTTACGTGGGCGGCCAGGACCATTTTGATGGGAGATACATGTATGTGAATCTTGCTAAATGAAAATTACTTACTATAAGTATAACAGTTGGTGGATTGGGATAACCTTAATACATGTAAATTTATGTATATATGCATGCGCTGTTTGCGCATATTGGTCGCTCTGTCTAACAATAAAGCGCTCGTCTGGGCAGTTGCAAACACGGTGTTGATGGGATAATGAATTGTATGCAAGGTATGAAAAGATCATGGCTTGGATATATGGATAGGAACGAGAGCAGATATGTTGGAAATTTAAATTGAAAAAATTAAGTCTTAAAAACTTCTTTATTTTGCTGCAATTTTCGGAATAGGTAAAATTGTATAAAAAGAATAAATCAAACAAATATAATAGAAAAACACCCGTTATTTATTTAATACTTGTTTACTATATAATTTCGGAAGAACTCCTTCATCAGTAGAATACAAAAATAAAAAAAAATATAAAAAAATTCAAAATTGTTCACACCTGGATATTATATTATATTTACATTAGTTAGCAAAAACTGTCAAGAAGTGAGGAGTATTGCATACATACAATTCATTTAAAAATTGCATTGTAACAGAATATTTTTTTTTTGAATAATATAGAAAGCATTTTTTCATATTAAGACAGAAATGCAATGAAAAGAATAAAATCCATTCAAGTCTGTCAATAGCTAATGCTTTCTTTTCACATTCTAACAATAAAAAAAATGTTTTTGTCCAATTAAAAAACAACAATATAGATATACAACATATCTGATTACTGGTTAAAGCCTTTAAATGACTTTGAACCACTATCAGTTGAATTGCAAGAAAGAATACAATGGAAAGCGACAACTGCTAGACAATGTAAATTATGAATTAGAATAACTTTCTATAATAAATGAATACGTCCCTATCAGGGGTATGACATTAATGCAACTTTTCTTGGCCTGGGGTTACACAATATAACGCTATAATAAATGCTAGACTTAAAGAAAAATACTTCACCGATTTGAAATCACATAAGTCACTCTCTAAATGTGTATCAAGCTTCTGACCTTCCTAAACGTTCAGCAAAACCTCGACTACTCAAGAAATCATTTTAGATTTAAAACTTTCCTAGACATATTATCAGAGACATGTTTTAGGTCTCTGACAGACCGTAGGTCTTTAACATCTATTGACCTATTTATGATCTCTATTTGCTCGTTGGTTTAACTCGATAAAAACTCCTACTAGTTGATTGATTGTGTGGTGATTTATGCCGCTTTTAACAACCGTTCAGTTTTATCTCGGCGTTTCCTGGTTAAGTTACCAATTCTACTGGTCTATCTACCCTGACACCAGCCAGTCAGTCGTAATGCTATCCCTGAGCGTCAAGGAGGGCAGTCATTACTACCATTGTTTAAGTATTTGGTATGACCCAGCCGGGGATCGAACCCGCGACCTCCCGCACTCGAGGCGGTAGCTCTACTACTACACCACCGAGGCGATCGAAACTCCAACTAGACCGCATTTATAAAGCAAATTAAAAATGACTGCTCAACAGTCTAAAATAACTCGATCAAACTTACTAGTAGTTTTGAAATCTTTGATTACAATGCTTTCATTCCGACTGTTTATATGGGGTGATGGTCATTTTGTGGACTGTCACCTATGTTGTTAATATATCATATCATCACATCATAAAGACAGATCTATGTATGAGAGATATGGCAAATCATTGAAACAAAGGGAGATTCTTTTTCGTCGTGAGCAAATAAAATTTGGACACTGTAATTCAGAATTGCTTTGACAAATAAGCCTCTGTTTGTGGAAAAGGGTTGAAATCATGTTCTTAAAATCTTACTAAGTCGACTTTATATGCGTCTGTATAAGGACAAAGATAGATATTCTTTATTTCCTCCAAATTTGAAGAGCATGTATTATAAACATTACAAAAGTGAGAACATAAAATTATATACGAAAAGTCATTGAAAGCTGAAAAAAAGTTGCACGTTTTTCAAAGCATATCGACACATAAGATATAAATAGATCTATAAATAAAAGTATAGTTAAAACATTGTATTAATAGGAGAACTTGCTAGTCATGAAAACATTCTATGGTAGCCACTGTTTATCAAAAAGTTTTCACAAGTGAACAAATGCTATGAATAAACGTATACGAATGCTATGAATGAAAGTATCAAAACATGAATAAAGTTTACATTTGCAACAATGTTCGATAAACTGTGTCTGTATGAGGATAATACGTAGAACATAATGTTTTCTCTTTATACATGTATGAAAGAATGATTAAGTATATGTGTGCCCTCAATTTAAATCAATTCTCACATTACAAGCACATTAAGAAAGTGAAATTTAAATAATATCATGACATCTAACGATGATCAGATCTTTATATTTAAAAAGAATTTCATTTTGATGTGTAATACCTGGAACTACTAATACGTATTAGTAGTCCCAGGTATTACGCGTCAAGTGTGGATTTAAACACTTCAAAATATTTGACAATTTTAAACAATTAGATATTCGGATAAAATCTGATTGATTGAAACGTATTGTTTAAAAAATAGCCAATGCATATTAAAACCAAAGGCTTCTTTTCCCAAAACATTTTTTTTTCAAGAGCCACAATATCTAAAGAGGCAACATGTTAGGGTGCTTATCCAGTATGCATGAGTTCGATATTACCATACCAATTCAGTAAAAGTGATTTCCACATCTCCTTTCCCCCGGTAGATCTGACGGTAACGATTCGGGCTGTCAATCCAGCGGTTGTGAGTTCGAATCCAAGCTTGGCAAACGTTCTTTCCGTCGTTTGACAAAAGTTAATGTGACCAAGCGTCATTCATCGTTCACCAATGGGCTAATGTTGAAAAGCAGCCAGTTGCGTGGAAAGAATGTTGTGTGGATTACTTGTGTGTGAACGCCAGGAAACACGTGACTATGTCAACCCTTTCCCCCATACGACAATTCTGCAGCAGACGACTTTGAACATATTTTGTCGGATGGATAACCTATGACTAAAAGTGGAAAACATTGTGACAAAAGGAGAAATTGCACGTTCTGTGCAATTTCTTCTTTTGTCACTATGTTTTCAAAACGCCGTCTGCTTTAACCCTTTCCCTCATACGACAATTCTGCAGCAGACGACTTTGATTATATTTTGTCGGATGGATAACCTATGACTAAAAGTGGAAAACATTGTGACAAAAGGAGAAATTGCACGTTCTGTGCAATTTCTTCTTTTGTCACTATGTTTTCAAAACGCCGTCTGCTTTAACCCTTTCCCTCATACGACAATTCTGCAGCAGACGACTTTGAACATATTTTGTCGGATGGATAACCTATGACTAAAAGTGGAAAACATTGTGACAAAAGGAGAAATTGCACGTTCTGTGCAATTTCTTCTTTTGTCACTATGTTTTCAAAACGCCGTCTGCTTTAACCCTTTTCCTCATACGACAATTCTGCAGCAGACGACTTTGAACATATTTTGTCGGAAGGATAACCTATGACTAAAAGTGGAAAACATTGTGACAAAAGGAGAAATTGCACGTTCTGTGCAATTTCTTCTTTTGTCACTATGTTTTCAAAACGCCGTCTGCTTTAACCCTTTCCCTCATACGACAATTCTGCAGCAGACGACTTTGATTATATTTTGTCGGATGGATAACCTATGACTAAAAGTGGAAAACATTGTGACAAAAGGAGAAATTGCACGTTCTGTGCAATTTCTTCTTTTGTCACTATGTTTTCAAAACGCCGTCTGCTTTAACCCTTTCCCTCATACGACAATTCTGCAGCAGACGACTTTGAACGTAATTTGTCAAAACATAGAAAATCTCCATAATGGAATGGATAACCTATGACGAAAAGTGGAAAACATTGCGGCAAAAGGAGAAATTGCACGTTTTGTGCAATTTCTTCTTTTGTCACTATGTTTTCAAAAAGCCGTCTGCTGCAGAGGCGTCAGAAAGCGTCTATATGAGGGAAAGGGTTAATTGGACGCCGTGATATGACTGGAAAATTGTTTAAAACGGCGTTATTTACCCTCTACATTGTCCCCTAATCCCCTAAGACATACTAACTCGAGTAGGTGTGCGGGGAACACACCATTCGTGCATTACCAGATAACTAACACTTCTCCCTAGCACACACCTATTGACAACATTGTGACAAAACATGAGAAATTTATCCCAGGTCTCCAAATCTGGTTTGTATTATTGTATGTAGTATGTATTAGGGGATTAGGGGACAAGTACTAGTAGTAAATCTACTTTCAAGGAAAATATGTGCTTAACAAAACGTATGAGGTAAATATTAGAACCTTGCAGCGGACGATTTTAAAAATATCTGAGAGGAATTATTTCATTTTCCAACAACGTTTCAATTTCGTTCCTTTATTATAATTTTATGACGTTAAAACATAACTTGAATATTACCCTTTGATTTGTCCCTTCTTTTCCACACTGAAATATTACTGGCAATAACCGCAAATTAAGTCAAAGATCTAATACTACAAGTTTATTAGGTCTTCGCTTAAATCAACCCTTTCGCCAAATACAACAAGTCTGCAGCGGATGAGTTTGAAAATATATGGACAAAATTATGGAAAATCGTTGATCAAATAATTGGTTTGGGGTCATATAACACTTGCTTTCGGTAAATTCGGATTTAATATAAATAATGACAAATAGTAAGTTTTGGGAACCTTTTTGGGTAAATGGTTGATTTTAATGTTTATAAATGTGAAAAGTAAGCTCTCAGCATGGGTTTGAATTTTTCGCTTGAACCCACTTCTCCTTCTAGTCTGAAAACACTGGTTGCGGACCTAGGCGTGAATTTAGAGGTACATTTGAATACCAGCTTTCGCGTCCAAAATTGGAAACGTGGTATTTCTGACTTCAACCACAGATTGCCTGTTGTTCGGAAAGTCTAAGCAGCTCTTCAATTTTACACTAACCCCCTGCGTTTATGTTTGGTGATTTTTGGATAAAAGGGTAAAATTGCTCTTTTTGTCCTACTTTTTTCATCATGTTTCAGACCACTTTTGTGACCAATTCTTTCCATAATATTGACAGTCGTTTTCTTATAATTCTTGCACTCCTTGATACAGGAAAATCCTTTTAATAATACCAGAATGGATATTATGAGAAATATTGAGAGATTAAAAGTTTGGGTGTTCACAGGAAACAGAAAATCAGCTTTCAACTGTGTATTGCCACGATCCTGTAATATTATAGACCTAAGCAACGATGCTGTTTTACATGTTGAATTATATAACTTTATATAACTAATAAATAAGAGCTTTCTCTACGCAATGTCTTACGATTTGTTCTATTTTATCAATTCGACGACACGGTCAGTGCTCGAATTGACCTAGTTTGTGTATATATCTCTGATCCGATGTATCGGTGTTGTTCACAAAAGCGTGTCGCGTAGGAATATACATAATAATGTTTACTGCAGAAATATTTGACTATTAGGTAGATTTTACTCTGAATTCATCGCACTATATTGATTAGCGTATGTATAAAAAAGTTCCTGTATAATTAAATGTTATAGGGCATATTCCATTAAGGTCAGCAGGCAATCACATAGGATGGAGATTATTACATAATAATCACCTTCCAAAAACTGTGACTGTTGATCTTTTTTCTTTAAAACAAAAATAAACTGTCTTGTTACTTAATTGATGTAAATTTAGTTCAAACCGTTAGAAACATACGAATAACTTACGTATAAATTAAATGATGAAACAATGCAACACTCACTAAGTCATATTCAATCATGGCAAACGCACAGCTGAACGTTCAGTACATCATCAACAGAAAAGGGGGTCATAACTTGACATTTGACGGATACATTTATCGCGGAAACCGTAGAAGAGAAGACAAGGTGTTCTGGAGATTTGTCGAACGAGGTTGCAAATCCTTCCTGTCTACATTCAACGACGTACCGACAGGATTCGGGAGACAAAGCCATAACCACCCAGCAGACCACTCCAACGTCGTTGCCAAACAGATCATGAGCAAGATATCTCGGCGCTGCGCAAAAGAAATTAGACCAATTCCCACAATTTTTACAGAAGAGCTGACCAAACTCAGAGACAACGAATGGGATGACACAATGGAAGTTGTTGAACAGATACCTTCTTTCAACTCCACAAAGTCCATGCTGTACCGAGCCCGCAGAAAACAGACACCCCACTTCCAAAGACTAAGACAGATATATTCTTAGACGGCAAATGGACAGAAACAGCCACTGGTGACAGATTTCTACTATTCGACGACGGTGACCAGAATAACCGTATGCTTGCCTTCGCCTTCACCGAGAACCTCCACCACTTAGCCGCATCAAACATGTTTTATTGCGACGGAACGTTCTACACATGCCCCAGCCTCTTCCACCAGATCTATTCGATCCATGTACAGATTACCGGTAAAATGATGCCAGTTGTCTACTCCTTCTTGCCAGGAAAGAGCCAAGCGACGTCGGTCTGAGATTCCACCCAACTTCTGCAGTACTTGACTTCGAGACAGCTTCTGTTTCTTCCATTTTACCCAGTGCATTTGGCGAAGAGCACAAGCAACCGGACTCCAGATTCCGTATAAAGAAAACGAAGATGTCAAGACACTCGTCCGACGTGCAGCCTGCCTCTGCGTCCCTTAGACAAAATAGAAGACTTCTGGTTCCGGACTCTAGAAGACAGAGACTTCTT
The DNA here is from genome assembly GCA_031761405.1 of Serripes groenlandicus. Classification (NCBI taxonomy): domain Eukaryota; kingdom Metazoa; phylum Mollusca; class Bivalvia; order Cardiida; family Cardiidae; genus Serripes; species Serripes groenlandicus. The sequence goes on along the minus strand of JASEVX010000001.1, from coordinate 32,934,142 downwards.
TGGCCGATCTAACGGAACTCACAGAACCATTCACAGAAAGATAAAATGAAAAGCATATGTTCAGCAAAAGATCAACTTGTACACATGTGCAGGCTAATCATAGGTTCAAATGTTTCAAATTTCGCATTCTTGGGAAATTCTGCATTATTACATTTAAAAAAATCAGTTTTCACAAATGTTTTAAATTTCGCATGTACGTATTTCTTGTTTATGCATAAATAAAATTTAAAATCTGCATCAGTCTTATTTATATTTATAAAGCAATACCTGTCACATAATCAGTTTTCTCGGATGTTTTTAATTTCGCATGTATATATTTCTTGTTTATGCATAAATAAAATTTAAAATCTGCATCAGTCTTATTAGTCGCCGGGCAGAAACCCGTGACTTTTATCTTTAAATGCTTTTCGGAAATGACATGGGAGGAGAATTTATTATTAGAAAATAACAAATTGAAATGTCTTGAACATATTACAATTGCGTTTGTTTAAAAATACTAAGTTATGACGCATATAAAATGAAATAAATATTCCGATGTTTTAAGTATGTGCAGTTTCTTTATTTTGACTCGCATTTATTATTTTTTCATATACTACATTTAATCAAAACGCGATAACTACAAACCTTTACGTTGCACAGTCTAATTTGTTTACATACTCGCATCTGCTAGCAGCAGACTGTTATGTGTCAATATCGAGATAAAAATCACGTCGAATTCTCCTTTTAATAGCAATTTTACTGAATGTTATTTTCATGTTCAAAGAGATGTCTTGATTTTTGAAAAATGCATTTAATAATGTTTAACCATGTATATCATGGACTGTTTCTAAGCTAAAACTGTTGATCACTGTTGATCACGTGTCACGAATTTAAGTGCAAATTTCAGATTGCGAGGTGAGATTTCAGGCACCAGCATATGTTTGCGAGTGAAATGTTTGGGCCGAGTAATATGCATTTCTAATCGTTGATCTTTTACAGGGTTATTTCTTTGACAAATCGCGATGATTACAGTGAATTTTCGAGATTTACCGAGTGGCTGGGAGTATACTTTCAGTGTTGCAATATGAGCGGAAGTTTAGAATCGAAACATGTCTCGTGCGCATGCGTATTCAACGAACCCAATATTGATGACGTTTACCGCATACATTTGGGATTTCGGAAGTCTAAAATTAGTTTTAATTTACATATCGCAAATACGATTGGCTGGAATGGTCACGTGTATATTTTGGGTTTCCCCAAGTTGTATTCACTACGGAGATAGAAAAAAATGTTTTTTGCACTTAAAGCACACCGTTTACATGATAACATGAGCTGTGACCTATCAAAAAAAAACATTTCTGTGTTTATATGTTTACACTTTCAAGAGACCACAAAAAACATTGATACCATAGAACTCTTCAAATTGAAGAGCATATGCAAAAAACTAAGTTCACCGATTTAGGTCAGTCACTGAAACAGGGCAGTGTACGATTTATATATGTCCACATTTATATTAGTTTTCAAAACATCCGATCCTAGCAGGAAAATAATTTAAAATGATTCCAAGCAGGAATCGAGAATCATACTCTAGATTCCTGTTTCCAATTAAAAAACAATAGCTCATCAGTTTTCATGAATTACTTTGGTTTAACTCAAGGCCCACAGTGTACAGTGTTGGATTTTTTTTCATATTTATCTTTTGAACATCAGCTTAAATCTCATTTATCGATGCAATCTTCGCCAGAACACCATGAACCTGTTTTATTTGGGATTGGATTTGTGTGTTATTTGGTTAATGCATCATGTGAGGGAGCTTTTTCCATAATGAACATAATAAAATCTGACTGGAGGTGTATAGGCTTGGTGCTGAAATACTTGATATTTTGTTGAGATTAAAGACGCTGATGTTGCCATGATTCATGACCTAAAACTTGCTGTGACAAGATGTTGGTTGTCTGCACTAAGCCAGAAAAGACCACATACTGTGCCATATGGAGCAAGAAACTGAGACACAGTTTCTAGACTGCTGTATATCTGACACAGTTTCAGCAGCTTCTTTTCGCAGCATAATTAAATTTCAATGAAGGACATTCACTTCGTTGACAAAAAAATGCAAGTTATGATACATTTTCACTTGACCCCACCCCTGATGTTCCAATATGCCCCTCAGTTAAATAACTGTTTTTTCAACTACTGTAATGTAAGTGTTATGCATCACTGCAGTATGGATTTCCGGCGACATTGATGCGTTGCATCAACTTTCTCTTGTTTATATTTATAAAGCAATACCTGTCACATAATTACCTTCTAATGGTCACCCCGATCCGCTCTACCGACCAGCTAGGGATTAAATCGAGTCGACGTTCCGGGAACACACCAATTGAACATAGTCAGATTTTTTCTTTTATAAACAAAAACAAATATTTTGTATATATAACCTTCAATCTGAATTTAAATACTTCTAAATTTATACAGTTAAAAAAAATGGTATTTGGATGAAATGTGATTGAAACATTTTGTTGAAAAGGGCCAATGTATGTTAAATGCGAAGGCTACTTTCCCCACAACAATTTCAAGTGGTACACTATCTAAAACGGCAACAGGTTATGGTGTTTATTCTGTTGGCATGAGTTTGACTCTCGTCTGCACTTGAAATTGGTTTAAACATTGTGACCTTCATAACTTGTCTACTTAAACTGATATGAATTAATATAAGCACGTACAGTAAAAAAAGTATTGATAGGTAACATATCGTTGTATGCATTAGTTCAAATATAAGCGAAAGACTTATGCCATGGGTTTCTTAACCACTTTTCATGAGTTCCTGTTTACTCAATCAACTTGCCCACGCATTTTGACGCATCTACAGCTGATGACCTTTGCCACAAGCAAAGACATAAATATACATTTCTATTTAGTTCTCTGCCACAAGCTTTTCAATTCTACGGGTAATCAACTGACGCTCAGGCCGGCGATATTTTCCCTTCGATAGGTAATGTTTGTGTATACAATTTACTAAACCATTTATCCAACAATTGTGTCCACAAAAGATTAATGGTGCAGTCACGCTATTCGTACGTTTTGATTGGATGATTGAATTTCAAAACAAGTTTTATTTTCTCGATGACACGATACAATAAGATAATATCTTCTCGATAAATTAATGAACACAAAGTATCTGAACTATGATAAGTTACGTCTAATGACACTCGTTTTCTATGTTTAAAATGTGTCCAATCATAACTGATAAGGGTTATTCGAGCTTTGGCGTGTATTGTTAATAAATGTGACGTCATTGTAATGCACAGGGTGAATTTAATACGCAAAAGGAAAAGGGCAGATACGGTTGGTAAGGATAGTTTGACTCGTAAATGAGGTCCCGTAAATTATGGAATGTTTCCATTGGAAGTACTTTATGAAGGGCAAGTTGATTACTTTTTGTACCTTTCATCATCATTTCATGGATTTAATATCAAGGCCAAATTTTAAAGTGGAATATATGCTTAAAGGGACTGAACACCATAATGGTCCAAAATCGTTATATTTTATACTTATTCTAATTAATCCAAAATACGTCGATATATATGTAACGGAATGTTGTAGAAGGTCTTGTTTTTCATTATTTCATAGGAAATAAGCAGTTAAAAAAGCGTCCGCTCCGTGTTTTCCCGTTTAAAAATACCGTGGAATTTCCTCTTGCTCATTTGAATTTGTGGATTCAATTCGGCATTCTCTAACACTATCGACTCATTACATTCAGGTTTGCATGAGTGTAAGGAACGACAACTCTGCGAAGGAGATGGTCAATTACGTTATAAATATACAGCGATATTTTTAGATTTACTGGGTTACTAACCCAGTAGATTTTACAATGCAAAATAACGAAAAATCTCCGCAATATAAAAAATGGTGTGCATATATTGTAGTACATCAGTCAGCAAATCTCAATGCCGTACATGCAAAATCATCAAGGCAATAGCAATTTTTAAATTTTTTCTTTTTTTTCGCTTTTTTTCTCATATGGGGGACTCAGTCCCTTTAAACAGCGTATTAGTTTATTTGCATAGGACGGTAGGACTCACAAGTAGGTATAGAATAGCTCTATAAGGTTATTATAACCGGCATCATCATTAGCATTTGCTTGTTTACGCGAAATAGATATACCTATAGTATACATTAATATAACACTTCTTATTTGATAATTTACATCCGACCTAAATAGTTCAAAGACACCAATTAAATTCCTTCTTCCTTTCAATGTAAATTAACAAGTTTCAACCATAAATTGTCAACATTTCTGTCACAAGTAGGACACCCTACATGATTGAAAAGAGTAACCTCTCAGCTATAAAATATTACCAAAAAAAAGATTACGGGGGTCATGTATTATGAAGAAAGAAAACACTCCTGTTATTTTGCACACAATCGATCTGGGAAAAAACTGGTTTTCCTCATACTCTTCACTATTAGACAAGGTCAAAATACCAAACATGATCAAATCAAACAGTTCAAGTATCGCGAGAAAAACAACATTATAGCCGTTAAGTAATGTATCGACCCAGATCAGCCCGCGCAGTCCGCGCAGACTGATCCGGGCCTACACATTCTTTCCCAGGGGATAGAGGTATAGAGTAATGATTCCTGAAACAGAAAATCCACAGGAGGCGAAAAATGTCTATCCGGGTAAGTTTGCGCGGCATGCTTAGGCTGATCCGTGTCGAAACTTTACGCAGAATCCACAATGTTTGTTTTATCGCGGGACGGCTCATATTTTGAATAAATTTTAACTCGTTGTCTCATATTCAACGCATTCAATGCATTCTTGTGAAGGTATGAAGCCATTTTTACCAAAACAAAGATTTTTATAGGGACTATTTGGCTCAGGAGATAAGCCTGTCCGCTTATTTATTTGGTGTAATTTGACCCATGAGTCTCTAAAAGTAATTGTTTCACTATATCATACAAATATACATGATATATAGGGAATATTATGTTGCAGTAGCGACACCGGGTTTGGCATTGTTCTACGAGGGGCGTCAACAACGAGACCGAGAGGGTCCAGTAAGATGTCAAATGTTTCCCGCTCCGAGTAGACAATACAAAGCCCGATCCTTTTTTTTCCATACCATGTATAACTTTGTAGACAGAACAAAGAATAATATACAAAATTCTTTAATTTAAATATCGAAATAACACAATTTACACACACACACAAGCGTATGGTTGGCCTGTGAACCATGCCCTCATTTCTTCATTTTATATGACGTGTTTCATATTTCAATGACGTCACATCCTATCTATGTGACGTAACATTACCAATTCATGTGGTAAACCATAATAATGTGCTGTGAAAACTAGTCATGCATTTACCTACCAATTCATGTGGTAAACCATATTAATGTGCTGTGAAAACTAGTCATGCATTTACCTACCAATTCATGTGGTAAACCATATTAATGTGCTGTGAAAACTAGTCATGCATTTACCTACAAATTCATGTGGTAAACCATAATAATGTGCTGTGAAAACAAGTCATGCATTGACCTACCAATTAATGTGGTAAACCATAATAATGTGCTGTGAAAACTGGTCATGCATTTACCTACCAATTCATGTGGTAAACCATATTAATGTGCTGTGAAAACTAGTCATGCATTTACCTACCAATTCATGTGGTAAACCATAATAATGTGTTGTGAAACGCTTTACGAATTCGTCGATAGAAGTGAACTCGTTCAAAACCAAACGTAGTGTATACAATTTGAGCTCAATTAAGATCCGGATCATTTTTAATATACATTGTTTGTTTGAGGTTTTGGGTCGTGACGACATTCCAATTTGGCCTCGTTTTAGTTGGTTGAATGATGTTTTTACGCCGCTTTCAACACTATGGCAGTTATATCACGGTGTTTCCTGTGTTATTAACCGGGGCTTCCTATGTTATATATCTTAATACCGATGCATTAGTCGTAGTGCTACCCCGCATACCCGAGATGCAGAGAGGGAATCCATTGCTACCAATACAAAGAATTTGGTATGACCCGACCGGGCATCGAACCCTGGTCTCCCGCTCTAGATGCGGACGCTCTAACCATTACACCACGACGACAATCACTTCGTTTAACGTGTGATCATACTAACAAAGTTGATGTTATGCCCGTTTAAAGAGAATGCATTCACGCTCTAAAAGGCGGACGCTATAACCATTACACCACGAAGACAATGGCTTCGTTTAACGAGTGATCATACTAACAAAGTTGATGTTATGCCTGTTTAAAGAGAATGCATTCACGCTCTAAAAGGCGGACGCTATAACCATTACACCACGAATACAATGGCTTCGTTTAACGAGTGATCATACTAACACAGTTGATGTTATGCCTGTTTAAAGAGAATGCATTCACGCTCTAAAAGGCGGACGCTATAACCATTACACCACGACGACAATCACTTCGTTTAACGAGTGATCATACTAACAAAGTTGATGTTATGCCTGTTTAAAGAGAATGCATTCACGCTCTAAAAGGCGGACGCTATAACCATTACACCACGAAGACAATGGCTTCGTTTAACGAGTGATCATACTAACAAAGTTGATGTTATGCCTGTTTAAAGAGAATGCATTCACGCTCTAAAAGGCGGACGCTATAACCATTACACCACGAATACAATGGCTTCGTTTAACGAGTGATCATACTAACAAAGTTGATGTTATGCCTGTTTAAAGAGAATGCATTCACGCTCTAAAAGGCGGACGCTATAACCATTACACCACGAAGACAATGGCTTCGTTTAACGAGTGATCATATTAACAAAGTTGATGCTATGCCTGTTTAAAGAGAATGCATTCACGCTCTAAAAGGTGGACGCACTAAAGAGTATATTTTATTATGTTCTGAGAGAATGCATTCACGCTCTAAAAGGCGGACGCTATAACCATTACAACACGAAGACAATGGCTTCGTTTAACGTGTGATCATACTAACAAAGTTGATGTTATGCCTGTTCAAAGAGAATGCATTCACGCACTAAAGAGTATATTTTATTATGTTCTGGGAGATAATGTGCAAGTAATGGAAAAGAAGTGTTAGACGAGTAGCCTCCCTTAGATTAGATAAGTAAGACCTTCAGTTTTTCGTTATCAAATTTCTTACACATTTGAACACAACAAACAGATCAAACACACCGGTAGACATGCAGTTAAATATGACTCCATTCTAGCAGTATTATTATCATTATTATTATTAATTGATTTATATTTTACTTTTGCATCTACTGATGAATATATTTTCTATTTTTAAGTTCATTTGTGAATTTTGATCAAGTAGGCTGAATGACTTCCGACAACGGCTATTAACAAGATATTGACCACGCATATGTGCCACTTCATAGTTATAGTAATTTTAACCTACCTTTTAAATTCTGTATTTTTAAAACGGAGGTGTCCAGCTTTGCATTCAGGAGAGTTCATATACAGTTGTAGAAATATCGGGATAAAACTGTTGAGTTGAGAGAAGCCACCCGTATATTTAATCCTTCCCGCGAGAAATTTATTTATTTATTTATTTATTGGGGTTTTACGCCGCTTCCCGCGAGAAAACCAACATTGTAGAATCTGCGTAAAATATCGACCCGGATCAGCGTAAGCATGCTGCGCAGGCTTACCCGGATAAACACCTTTCGCCTCCTGTGGATTTTCTGTTTCAGAACTCATTACTCTATACCACTATCCCTCTGAGACGGAATGTGTCGGCCCGGATCAGTCTGCGCGGGTCGATACTTTACGCAGAGTCCACAATGTTGGTGTCCTCGTGGGACAGCTCAATTTGTACAGTGTTTCCAATAACAAGTGACCCCAAGTGACCCCTTTCTCAATTATTCACAGCATCAGTGGTTACGGTACCTTTTTAAAGCAACCTGTCAGCACTGGGCACACATTTGGTTCCCAACGCTGCTTTGACTTTTCACCCGAGGTCGAATTAAAAAATATAATAAGTTTATCCCTATCCCACATACAACAATTCTGAAGCATGCGTCATGCGTTTCATCGTTTTGAGCAATTTCTTCTTTTGCCATTATGTTTTTAAAAAACCGTTTGCTGCAGATGCAATTAAACACGATCACTCTATTACATACACAGGAACACCTGATCTGTGAGCTTTCACATACTATCAGACAGAGGCTACTTGTTGATGGAATCACTGTGCACTTATTCATCATTTTAGTTGGTACGATGTACATTGTTTTAGCAAGCCGTCTGTCTGAACTAAGCCCGGTCTGGTTATTTTTCGTTCCTTTTACCTTTAACACGAGGTCGAATTCTCAAACATATCTAATTCAAAAATAAAAAAACAGTTTGTTCTTACAGACTATTTAATGAACACAGCCAAGGATTTATTTTCTATTCTTTGCCACCCCAGCCTTGTATTCGATATAACGTTACTGGAACGTTTAATGTTTGTGTCTTTGATAGAAGGGTAGTAAAAGAGAGTTTCCCGCAGGATAATGGGGCTTTGGACAATTGCGACCAATTGGGTAGATCCAGATAGCCCTTTGTATACGTACGGTCTGGTCAGTATCTTTACAGTTCCAAAACAACGTAATGAATCATTTGCAACTCTAAAACAAAAGCATGGGAAGAACATGAGAGAGAGAGAGCAAGTGTGTATGTGTGAGAGAAAAGAGAGAGAGGGAGGAAGAGAGAGAGAGAGAGAGTGAGAGAGAGATAGTCAAACAGAAAGACATACAGACAGACAGAGAGACAGACAGACGCAGAGAGACAGACATAATTAGACAGACAGGCAGACAGACATACATACAGAAAGAGAGAGAGAGAGAGAGAGAGAGAGAGAGAGAGAGAGAGAGAGAGAGAGAGAGAGAGAGAGAGAGAGAGAGAGAGAGAGAGAGAGAGAGAGAGAGAGAGAGCGAGAGATAGAGCGATAGAGA
>JASEVX010000001.1:32856340-32925017 GCA_031761405.1 Serripes groenlandicus | reverse complement strand
GTTCACTAACGATTGATTAGAATCACTAACGATTGACTACGTTCACTAACGATTGATTACGTTCACTAACGATTGATTACGATCACTAACGATTGATTAGGATCACTAACGATTGATTAGGATCACTAACGATTTATTAGTATCACTAACGATTTATTAGTATCACTAACGATTTATTACGTTCACTAACGATTTGTTACGTTCACTAACGATTGATTACGTTCACTAACGATTTATTACGATCACTAACGATTGACTACGATTACTAACGATTGATTACGATCACTAACGATTTATTACGATCACTAACGATTTATTACGTTCACTAACGATTTATTACGATGACTAACGATCTATTACGACCACTAACGATTTATTACGATCACTAACGATTTATTACGTTCAATAACGATTGATTACGATCACTAACGATTGATTACGATCACTAACGATTTATTACGATCACTAACGATTGATTACGATCACTAACGATTGACTACGATTACTAACGATTTATTACGTTCACTAACGATTTATTACGATCACTAACGATTGATTACGTTCACTAACGATTGATTACGTTCACTAACGATTGATTAGGCTCACTAACGATTTATTACGTTCACTAACGATTGATTACGATCATCACTAACGATTGATTACGATCACTAATGATTTATTAGGATCACTAACGATTGATTACGTTCACTAACGATTGATTACGTTCACTAACGATTGATTACGTTCACTAACGATTGATTACGATCATCACTAACGATTGATTACGATCACTAATGATTTATTAGGATCACTAACGATTGATTACGTTCACTAACGATTGATTACGATCACTAACGATTTATTAGGATCACTAACGATTTATTAGTATCACTAACGATTTATTACGTTCACTAACGATTTGTTACGTTCACTAACGATTGATTACGTTCACTAACGATTGATTACGTTCACTAACGATTTATTACGATCACTAACGATTTATTACGTTCACTAACGATTGATTACGTTCACTAACGATTGATTAGGCTCACTAACGATTTATTACGTTCACTAACGATTGATTACGATCATCACTAACGATTGATTACGATCACTAATGATTTATTAGGATCACTAACGATTGATTACGTTCACTAACGATTGATTACGTTCACTAACGATTAATTACGATCATCACTAACGATTGATTACGATCACTAATGATTTATTAGGATCACTAACGATTGATTACGTTCACTAACGATTGATTACGATCACTAACGATTTATTAGGATCACTAACGATTTATTAGTATCACTAACGATTTATTACGTTCACTAACGATTTGTTACGTTCACTAACGATTGATTACGTTCACTAACGATTTATTACGTTCACTAACGATTTATTACGATCACTAACGATTTATTACGTTCACTAACGATTGATTACGTTCACTAACGATTGATTAGGATCACTAACGATTTATTACGTTCACTAACGATTGATTACGATCATCACTAACGATTGATTACGATCACTAATGATTTATTAGGATCACTAACGATTGATTACGTTCACTAACGATTGATTACGATCATCACTAACGATTGATAACGATCACTAATGATTTATTAGGATCACTAACGATTGATTACGTTCACTAACGATTGATTACGATCACTAACGATTTATTAGGATCACTAACGATTGATTACGTTCACTAACGATTTATTACGTTCACTAACGATTTATTACGTTCACTAACGATTGATTACGTTCACTAACGATTGATTACGTTCACTAACGATTTATTACGATCACTAACGATTGACTACGATTACTAACGATTGATTACGATCACTAACGATTGATTACGATCACTAACGATTTATTACGTTCACTAACGATTGATTACGTTCACTAACGATTTATTACGATCACTAACGATTTATTAGGATCACTAACGATTTATTACGTTCACTAACGATTGACTACGATTACTAACGATTGATTACGTTCACTAACGATTGATTACGATCACTAACGATTTATTAGGATCACTAACGATTTATTACGTTCACTAACGATTGACTACGATTTCTAACGATTGATTACGTTCACTAACGATTGATTACGATTGACTACGAACATAGAGACGCACCAAACAAATATTTCTTGTTTCTTCGTGCAGTGTGTCAATAAATCGTTCCTTGAATTTATTTTCGCTTCTTACCGTCAGTTCCGATCAATCCGAGTTTTGTTTTCAGTGCGCGCGTCTGGTAAATGTAAATGTTTTCCCCGACGTAGCAGATGCAGACGATCTTTGACAATTTTACAGGGGAAACTAATTTTCGTAATGTCACATGTTGTTGATTTTTAATACATGAGACAACAACTTGAACGAAGCTGGTCTCCGGTGTTTATTTTCTCTCAAATGTTATCTGTCAATAATATATGTACCTTATCCTTCTGCATCTATGAGTGTTTTATGTCGTTTTCAACAGTTTTTAATGTTTAAAGGTGTTTCCTGGGTACCAGCAAAGATGGTACATTTAATTCTTTTCCACATACATACGAATTTTGACCCATCCGGAGTAGACGACTTTTGAAAACATTGTGGCACAAGGAGAAATTGCTCATTTTCTCAATTTACCGAATTGTTTTCAACTTCATTTATTGATTGTTCTTTAATTCATAGAGAGTTTCCATATTGTTTTAATTCATGTTTTCCGCATCAGATTTTTTGTAAGTGGAAACGTGTTAAATATTTCTTACCTAAATGCGTTTATATATGGGAAAAGGGTTAACGTGCATCTTTCTGCTGGATTCCTTATTACTATACGTATACTCAATTACTAACATGACTCTAATTATGGCGATTGATCACTGATTGATTACGATTTATAACGATTGATCACTGATTGATTACGATTGCTAAAGATTGATACAATTGATTACGATTGCTAAAGATTGCTTACGAAGAGATAGAAACGCACCGAACCAATATTTCTTGTTTCTTCGCGCAGTGTGTCAATAAATAGTTTCTTTAATCTATTTTCGTTTCTTATCGTCAGTTCCGATCAATGGAGTTTTGTTTTCAGTTTGCGCGTCTGGTAAATGTACATGTTTTCCCCGACCTAGCAGATGCAGACGATCTTTGACAATTTTACAGGGGAAACTAATTTTCGTAATGTCACAAGTTGTTGATTTTTAATACATGAGACGACAATTTGAACGTAGCTGGTCTCCGGTGTTTATTTTCTCTAAAATGTTATCTGTCAATAATATATGTACCTTATCCTTCTGCATCTATGAGGATTTTATGTCGTTTTCAACAGTTTTTAATGTTTAAAGGTGTTTCCTGGGTACCAGCAATGATGGTACATTTAATTCTTTTCCACATAAAGACGAATTTTGACCCATCTGGAGTAGACGACTTTTGAAAACAGTGTGGCACAAGGAGAAATTGCTAATTTTCTCAATTGACCGAATTGTTTTCAACTTCATTTATTGATTATTCTTTAATTCATAGAGAGTTTCCGTATTGTTTTAATTCATGTTTTCTGCATCAGATTTGTTGTAAGTGGAAACGTGTTAAATATTTCTCACCTAAATGCGTTTATATATGGGAAAAGGGTTAATGCGCATCTTTCTTCTGGATTCCTTATTACTATACGTATACTCAATTACTAACATGATTATAATTGTGGCGATTAATCACTGATTGATTACGATTGCTAAAGATTGATACGATTGATTACGATTGCTAAAGATTGCTTACGAAGAGATAGAAACACACCAAACCAATATTTCTTGTTTCTTCGCGCAGTGTGTCAATAAATAGTTTCTTTAATCTATTTTCGTTTCTTATCGTCAGTTCCGATCAATGGAGTTTTGTTTTCAGTGCGCGCGTCTGGTAAATGTACATGTTTTCCCAGACCTAGCAGATGCAGACGATCTTTGACAATTTAGCGGAGGAAACTAACTTTCGTTATGTCACAAGTTGTTGATTTTTAATACATGAGAAAACACTTCGAACGTAGCTGGTCTCCGGTGTTTATTTTCTCTAAAATGTTATCTGTCAATAATATATGTACCATATCCTGCTGCATATATGAGTGTTTTATGTCGTTTTCAACAGTTTTTAATGTTTATAGGTGTTTCCTGGGTACCAGCAATGATGGTGCGTTTACTACTTTTCCACATAGAGACGATGTTTGACGCATCTGCAGCAGACGACTTTTGAAAACATTGTGTGTTTATGTGGCCGAGCCCCGGTAGTTCAGTCGGTAGCGACGCGGGCTGTCAATCCAGGGGTTGTGAGATTGAATCCCAGCTCGGCCAACATTCTTTCCGACGTTTGACAAAAGTCACTGTGACATGCGTCATTCGTCTTTCACCAATGGGCTGTTTAACAAAATATGTAGAAAAGCAGCCAGTTGCTTGGAAAGCATGTTGTGTGGTGTACTGGTATGAGAAAACCAGGAAACGCATGAGTAGGTGAACTGGTCGCCGTGATATAACTGAAAGATAAATGAAAACGGCGTTAAACCCTAATCAATTGAAAACATTGTGGCAAAAGGTGAAATTGCTCATACATAAGTGCATAATGAGTGTCACATTTTTTTTTATCGCTATTTAATAATTAAATAGTAATTATTTGAAGAAAAAAAATATCACAATTTTGGCCAATATCTTTTCAAAGTCATCTGCTGCAGATTTGTCGTATGTGTAAAACGGGTTAACATGACAAGACACCAGCACATCAGTCGTTATTCAATCGACGCAACCCTAAGCGAGGAGAGGATCCAATAACTACCCCTGTTAACCCTTTCCCTCATACGATAATTCTGTGGCAGACGACTTTAAACATATTTTGTCAAAAAACAGAAAATCTCTTTAATTGAATGGATAACCTATGACTTCAAGTGGGAAACATTGTGGCAAAAGGAGAAATTGCTCGTTTTGAGCAATTTCTTCTTTTGTCACTATGTTTTCAAAAAGCCGTCTGCTGCAGAGGCGTCAGAAAGCGTCTATATGGCGGAAAGGGTTAAAAGGCTTTGGTATGATCCGAACCGGAAGCTAAACTCTGGTCTCCTACTCTCGAGTCGGACGTTAAAGGTGCTGAACTCCAGATGGAGATAAACATTGTGAAATGTTGTAACTTCTGTACAGATTGCTAAAAGTGACAACAAAGTAGGTAATAAATAATTAAAAACTATTTTGGCAGTACATGTTGAGAAACAGTCAATTGAAATTCATGAAAATGTACAAAATTTGGCTTACTGGGTTTGTCTCCCCAGTAAATATGAAGCATACACGATCAATATTTAAATGTTTATTGTACTGGAAAGTGAAATTATTACTCTTATTTTATCTCAGAATATTATGATTCTAATATTTAAAAAAATGTTTTTAACAGTTTTAAAACTGTGACTATACTTTCTATAATCTGCAGTTCAGCACCTTTAAAACCTCGGTCATGTGGAGTACCTTTGGTTTGTTCCCAAGCGCTAATGGTTACGTGTACGGTGGTGGTGGTATAACTTAACATCCCTTCAACATTTTTCCGTGGCTAATACAGTTTTACACTGGCGTATAACTTGTAGGTCAAGACTACTAGATTATTTTGTACAGTTATCGCCTATGTGACATATAGGCGAAGATCGGACAGTAAAGAAAATGGCGAGACTAATCATTTGCACTGGCTCATCTGAGTTTTCACTTAACGCAGATGCATTAAAGACCCCCAAATCGCCAGATGCATCTTGAGACCGTACCGGTTGTGTAGAGTTTAAAGCTTCCGCCTCGAGAGCTCGAGACCGGGGTTTCATCCACTTTGGAGTCATATCGAAAACAATGAGAAACGACACATGCGCAGAAAAGAACGGAACAACTCATCTTAATTTTCAGAACAATTTTTTTTTTATAATCATATATGCAGTTTATAATAAACAACAATAATGGGAAAATGCAGCACCAAAACGAACATCATATTCAACGTTATATTTATATCAAAACAATAGATCATAAATACGTATTACTCTACAGCTTTAAACTGACTCTGACCTTTGTGCTAACTTTCAGATTATTTCGGGTCAAATTAATTTTCATCACAAATCTAGTTTTTGTTTTGGCATTGCACGTGGCTGGGTTAAGCAATGATGAATAATAATATACGTGTACATCGTGATTTCTATGGTGTTTTACGCCACTTTAAACAATATTTCAGTTACATCACGGCGTATCCTGGGTTAATTACCAGTACTACTGGTCCATTTATCCAGACACCAGCCAGTCAGTCGTAATTCTAACCCCGCAACCCTGGGCGCCAAAAGGAGGGCAGCCGTTACTACCATTTTTAAAATCTTTGGTATGACCCGGTCTGGGTTCGAGTCCGCGACCTCCCACAACCGAGGCGGACGCTCTATCACTACACCACCGAGGCGGTGTGTCCATCGTGAGAATGCATATGAGCCAGTTCACGCGGAAACAGTCAAGTTGGTATTTCTTATCAATATTGGTTCAGATCAGCCTGTGCATCTACTCTGTATTATCAGAATATAAACAAGTTGAGTAAGTAATACATGAACAATGTAGATCTTCATCTTACTTTATAGATGCACAGACTGATCTGGATATATTTACACTGTGCATAGACTGATCTGGATATGTCTACACTGTGCACATACTGATCTGGATCTATCTAAATTGTGCACAGACCGATCTGGATCTATCTACACTGTGCACCGAAAACCACATATTTTCCCATTGTTTATTCTTATGGTGTTTTACATATTCTTGCAGCTGTATTTCAGTTATATCACGGCGTTTCCTGGGTGAATGACCAGAACTGCATGTCAAATAATCCTGTCACCAGCGAATCAGTCTTTCCAAAGACTTTTAAAATGGTAGTAATGGCTGCCCTCCTAGGCGCTAAGGGTTGCCGTGTTAGAATTACGACTGACTGTCTGGTGTCAGGATAAATGAACCAGTAGTACTGGTAACTTACCCAGGAAACGCCGTGATAAGAACATTGTTGAAAGCGGCGTTTAACACCAATCAATCTATCAATCAATCAGACAATCAATCAACCAATAAATTAATCAATCAATCAATGAAACAGACAATCAATTAATCAGTCGATCAATCAAACAGTCGTAACTTATGCTCCTCACAAGGGCGTGCCAAGGAGAGAAATCACTGCGTCAATGATATGAACCGACCGGGGATTGAACCCAGGTCTTCCGCTCAATACATGGTTCCCACAACCACACTAATTGTCTCCCTTGTCGGCCATTTTTGATATGCAAATTTATTATTTGTTGAATAGAGAAATATGAGATATAATTAAATTAAAAGAGTGCATGTTCAAAAAAATAAAATAATACAGAAGTCCATATAATAAGATCATACAAAGGAATCAATGACATATGGTTGTCAAACTCAAATTCCTTCGTTTTTTTCTAATTATCACATTTTTTAAAAAATATTTTCTTTTAATGCTTATCACATTTGCCTATCAAACTGGCAGGCAAGGGAGATAATTATTGTAGTTGTTGGAACTATGTATATTGGCACGCAGGTCATGCTCAGGTCCATACGGTTGAGTAATATAATGCATAATTGTTTCTATGTACAAACTGTTTGAGCCGTCTCGCGATAAAACCAACATTTTGGACTCTGCGTAAAGTATCTAACCGGATCAGCCTGAGCATGCCACACAGGCTAACCCGGGCTGACAATTTTCGCCTTCTGTGGATTTTCTGTTTCAGGAATCATTACTTTATACCTCTATCCCCCTGTGGCGGAATGTGTCGGCCCGGATCAGTCTGCGCGGACTGCGCAGGCTGATCTGGGTCGATACATTACGCAATGGTCATAATGTTAATTTTCTCGCGGGACGGGTCTTTTGTCAAGTTATCTTACCTAGGCATTAAACACGTTAACACAGTATAATGACATACAGATTGAGTGACGTTCGTATACGCCTTAACTCTTTCCCACAAACAATAAATATACAACAGACGACATTGGAACCTTCTTGTCAAAACTATGGGAAACACATAACAAAGAAAGTGCATTTACTGAAAATAGTTGAAAACACTGTGGCAAAAGGAGAAATTGCTCATCATGAGCATTTTTCTTCTTTTGTCACAATGTTTTCAAAATTCGTGTGCAGCAGATGTCTCATAAAGCGTCTGTATGGGGCGGGGGGAAAGAGTTAACAATTAGGCCTAGCCATAGGATAACCGACATTCAGGGCATTGCAAGAAGCGAACATTAAAATCAACCTGTGTCTACGCACAGTCTAGTTCGTATCTTTCCCGATCTCCGTCTAATCGTAAAACTAGTCGTATGCATTGGAAAATTGAATATTATTATTATCGAGATTTAGAAATAGTTTTTCTAGCTAAAAAATACTCTTGTAAATGGTCAAATAAGCAAACGTTTGTACAGCTTTAAATGTCAATCTACAATAGTTATCAACAAATCGGCTTAATTGACATACACGTCTTATTATTACATTAATTGTTCAGAAACAAAATTATAATCCTGTATAATATCCCTATCTACATTGTCTTAAACTATTTTTAATATATTATATTTTTCAAACGTTATATAAAGTTTATTTGGTATGTCCGCCTGTAAGGACTACAAAACATTTGTAATGTTTTATCGTCAATAGTTACGGTAATAAAGTGTCAATGGTTTTCTGATGAACACTCATAGATAAAACTTTCCTAGAAAGTTGATAGTGGCACTTTACAATATAATACGGACGTTTGCCGTGGAATTATGGAATTAAACATTAAAATGCACGTTTCGAGTTGCGTTCTAGAAAAAACAAAAACAGGGAAATATGGCAAATCTCGAAAATCCTATGCTATACATTTATATTATTTATATATTTATATACATATACATGAGTTCTACTCATAACATGTCAATATCATAACAATACAGGCACACATAATAATAATTTAACGACGTTTTTCAAATACTACATAATACGTACATCAAGGCGTCAAACACGCTACTAGAGGTCTCATATAATCAGGGTTGTATGCTATACATAGATTATACTAAAACAAATGAAAGACAATTTTCATTGCTGTTTTAACCCTTTCCCTCATACGACAATTCTACAGCAGACGACTTTGAACATATTTTGTCAAAAAAGGGAAAATCTCTATAACTGAATGGATAACCTAAAAGTAGAAAACATTGTGGCAAAAAAAAGCCGTCTGCTGCAGAGGCATCAGAAAGCGTCTATATGACGGAAAGGGTAAAATTAATCATTGAGAAGTGAACACTGTCGCAATGAGTAACTAATACTACAGAGCAAAGGTCTAGATAAGGGGCATTTTGCACGTTCTAAACTCTTTATTTGACCCGTAAACCCTATGTTGTGGGTACCCAAAAGAATCTCTTAACTGAGAAGAATTCTTTGAGTACCTACATCATAGGGTTATGTTGGATAATAAGAGAACTATTGTGGTGAAAAGAGCTGTATTATCTGGACTTCTGCTTCAGATTTCACATGTGATTAACATTTTACCATATACAACAAATCTGCAGCAGACGACATTGAAAACATTTACACAAACATGTTGAACATTTTTTTTTATTAATATAGATGAAAACAATGTGACAAAAAGGAGCAATTTCTCATTTTGACACAATCTTATCAAATGTCGTCTGCTGCAGAGTCTTCATAATGCGTCTGCATGTGGGAAAGGGTTAAATAGCCTTAAGCAGGGTAGCAAATATTATAATGTGCAAAGGTGAAAACATTGCGTATATAAATCAAGCGTTACATTATGTACGTGAATATGTATGTCATTGCGTTTTTAGAGATTGTGGATTGTGCCGTAGGCGGATAAATGTTTTGCTAATGCATATAATTCACCTGTTTTATCTGTTTCTTTATCTCCATATACACTTCAATTTATTTACAAAGAAAAAAGAAGAAGATCTAGGTAGCAAAAGAAGCGTCATAATAATGTGTTAAGGTATAACATAGTATATAACGATATGATACTGTCCAAAGCTTGGATAGATAATCATATGATAATGTTCAACGTTTAAATAGATTAAAAGGTTTAAAGGAGCATGGCATTATTTCTTTATTTGTATTGTATTACAATATACATGTAAATGTATACGTAATAAACAGTATCTTATGTCTATGACAATGTCCAAAGCTGTCAAACATACAAGATAGCTTGCGAGAATAGCATGATTAAAGTTTTAAAAAAAGGGCGGGGGGGGGGGGGGGGATAAACAACTCAATATTAAAACTAATTAACATCGTGCTTATTTCAATACGCGTAGAAAATAGACAAACAGGAGCTTTGACAAAGGATCTATTTATGGTTTGTGACAGAAGATACATTACTGACATTAATTATTAAAAAAGCGCACTATTATGTATATCTGAGAGACAATTATATATGTATGACCTTTGACCCGCCAGTGCCAGAAATGTAACTGGTATTCGTATCATTTTAATGATTGTCTGCATTCAGTCTACATGAACAATTTAGAAAATATACAATTACTCAATGAGATAATCGCATTTGACCTTTGTCTTTTAAGTGGTTTATCATAGTTGGTTGTATCACGTGTTCACTTGATAAAGACGAGTTTAGAAACCACTGTAACGGAAGGTTTTCTCATTTCTCATAATTGTGAGAAATAACTAACTATTTATTGTATCACATTTATATAACATTCGCGATAACTCGAACAAGTGAACATTCGAATAAATCATTTAACTCGAACATGCGAAAATTCGAATAAATCATTTAACTCGAACATGTGAAAATTCGAATAAATCATTTAACTCGAACATGTGAAAATTCGAATAAATCGTTAAACTCGAACATGTGAAAATTCGAATAAATCGTTTAACTCGAACATGTGAACTTTTTACTCGAACATGTGAACATTTTACTCGAACATGTGAACATTTAACTCGAACATGTGAACATTCAAATAAATCCTTTTTATCTCGACATGTGAAAATTCGAATAAGTCGTTTAACTCGAACATGTGAACATTCAAATAAGTCATTTAACTCGAACATGTGAACATTTAACTCGAACATGTGAACATTTAACTCGAACATGTGATCATTTAACTCGAACACGTGAACATTTAACTCGAACATGTGAACATTTAACTCGAACATGTGAACATTTAACTCGAACATGTGAACATTTGAATAAATCTTTTAACTCGAACATGTGAACATTCAAATAAGTCGTTTATCTCGAATATGTGATATTTCGAATCAATCGTTTAACTCGAGCATGTGCACATTCGAATAAATCGTTCAACTCGAACCGCTTCCGTTTCCTGTTACGGATCTGTATATTATCTGGTCACAGCATGTAGACGTAAAATGATCCATTTCCTCGAGCGAGACCGTGTGTTTGCTTTATTTAATTCCTCGCAAATATCTGTTTTGTTTGATGAAGACATAATACAACTTATCCAATGCCCGTAACGGACAATGCTTACATTAATATGAGCCGTCCCGCGAGAAAACAAACATTATGGCCTCTGCGTTAAATATCGACCCGGATCAGCATAAGCATGCCGCGCAGGCTTACCCGGATATAAACTTTTCGCCTCCTGTGGATTTTCTGTTTCAAGAATCATTACTCTATATACCTCTATCCCCTGAGACGGAATATGTCGGCCCGGATCAGTCTGAGAAGACTGCGCAGGCTGATCTGGGTCGATACATTACGCAGAGGCCATAATGTTGATTTTCTTGCAGGAAGGCTCGATTATAATGAGTCGCGTCAGGCGATTTTAGGTCCTTTGCTTCTGGATATTGACGTAACACTAACGGGCCTGCAGGTAAAGTTGTTGTTTTTTAAAAGATGCATGTAAAACTAAATAACATGTGGATGGATAGTGAAGGATACACATCTGCGTAATGTATCGACCAGATCACCCTGCGCTGTCCGCGCAGACTGATCCGGCCGACACAGTCCGTCTAAGGGGGGTGGGGATAGATAGAGTAGTGATTCCTGAAACAGAAAATCCACAGGAAGCGAAAAGTATATATCCGGGTACGCCTGTGTGGCATGCTTAGGGTCCACACTGCTGATTTTCTCACGAGACAGCCTACACATTGATTATTGCCAAGCTACGCCCCTGATCTGGCGACACTGTGTTTGGACACGAATGCTGGCCGGAGTCTTCACTGTACGCAGTTATATTAAGACTCCTAATATATCTATACGTGGCCCATATAATATGCAGCGTTAGCTTAACCCTTTCCCTCATACGACAATTCTGCAGCAGACGACTTTTAACGTATTTTGTCAAAAAATAGAAAATCTCCATAATTGAATGGATATCCTATGACAAAAAGTGGAAAACATTGTGGCAAAAGGAGAAATTGCACGTTTTGTGCAATTTCTTCTTTTGTCACTATGTTTTCAAAAAGTCGTCTACTGCAGAGGCGTCAGAAAGCGTCTATATGAGGGAAAGGGTTAACAAACCAATAGGTTGTATATGTTTTGATTATCCCGCGTTATTGCTCGGAGTATTTGACATGACAGGGCGAGACAATCACTTGTTTGGTTAAGCCATACTTTTTACGCAATCCTCATTAAAAACAAAATAAAATTCTACGCTGTACGCATTTTGGATATGACGCCACCGCAAAACAGGTCCTCTCGAATTGATCCTATATATACATACATTTAAAATTACTTGACAATCGGAACACTCGGGAATCACTGCTTCTCTATCCCGTGTATTTGGGTTATCTCCCCTGTTAATACCTACCGATTTTGTAAGCGACATTGTAATTGACTGATGGACATGTCAACAAGAGACGACATGCAAAAGGAATTCATCAGATCTATACGAACGTTTGCTTCTGTATCGAAACTTAGGTCTGTTTACAATGAGCTAGTGTTTTATGAAGACATTCGATAATATTCGCTTGTAATGTTTCGTGCATGTTGAGTGAAAAGCAAATATGTACAAATGTTTACGACCTGTTATCATGGAAATAAAAGCTGTCTATCCTAAACACCGATATTCAGACATACGCATCAAGCCTCGTCATGTCGCGTCAAATAATAAGGACAACGCATTTGTATCAAATGAAGGTTAACGTGATAAAGATAAAATATGAACCGTTCCATGAATAAACAAACATTATGGACTCTGCGTAATGTATTGACCCAGATCAGCCAGCGCAGTCCGCGCATGCTAATCCGAGCCGACACATTCCGTTTCAGGGGGATAGAGATCTAGAGTAATGATTCCTGAAACAGAAAATCCAGAGGAGGCGAAAAGTGTCTTCCCGGATAAGCCTGCGCGGCATGCTTATGCTGATCCGAGTCGATGCCTTACGCAGAGTCCTCAATGTTGGTTTACTCGTGAAGCGGTTCATATTGAAATAAACATGATAACCTCGTTACTTCATGTCATAAGTCTGTTGTCCCACATTATAAAATACGATATGAGCCCGTCCATGGGAAAATGGTCGATAGACTTTGTAAAGAACAGTGTATAACCAGATCAGCCTGTACACGTCTGGTGAAGATCTACACTGTTCATATACTACTTGCACAAGTTTGTCAGAACCTTGTTAGATGCTTCTGTCAACTTGCATAGATTGTGATACGACTGAGCAGATGTACAGGTCGATCTGAATCTACTGTGTTCAGAAATGTCAAACTTCTTTCACGGACATGCTCATATAAGCCTCGTCAGGCAAAATTGGTTCTTATTGTATATGCAAGCCTCGTTATACGTTCAGTCTCTCAAGAGCCCTATAGCTCTACTTGGTTCGAAACAACGTTCCCAGTGCTCAGGAATGAACTTATATACTCCAAATAAGGCTTCTGATTCGTCAATTTGGAGGACGAATTTGCTTCTGACCAATTGGATACTCGAGCAAACAGTTTGAGCACATATTAAACTTTTATACTTTGCGAGCCTGGTTTCACTTCTCTACCCCTTTATAAAGAACCAAACCGAGAGAATAGTGTAACCAGAAACCCATTTTCGCACCTTATATATGAGCCGCGTCTAGCCATTGAGGGGCCTACTGACTTTATGGTTGGGCAGCATTTGAGTCGTTCCACGAGAAAACCAACAGTGTGGACTCTGCGTAAAGTATCGACCCGGATCAGTCTCTATCCCCCTGAGACGTAATGTATCGGTCCAGATTTGCCTGCGCGGACTGATCTGGATCGATACATTACGCGGAGTCCATACTGTTTGGGTTACTAGTGGAACGGCATCATGTAATGTTGGATAGGAATGCACGAGTAGGTCTATAGTTATCGTTTGTTGTCAAACCTTGCATCTAGGACTGCGTTACTTGTGGACGAACATCAAAGGCTCTAGTTAGACTGTATGGCAGCACATACTCGCCTAAGTAATCACTGCTTGCAATGGCAACACTATCCCATAAAATCGCTAGACACGAGGTCATATTTTACTCGTACGTATACATTGTAAGTGTCATTATAGTTTCTTTTTTCTTTTTTCAAAAAGAAAATCTAGGAATTGGAAAAAACAATGTTAGCTCTAACAGCTATCTGATGGATCTATTCACCTAACAGTATGCTCTTGTTTATCAGTCAAGAGCACGATAACAATATTTACATTTACTACTAATATTTAAAGAAATAGACGAGGATGTGTTCAGTCATGATACATAGATCCTAAATCGTACTTTTAGCCACGCCCATCGTTATTATGGTTGTCATGTCCTTTACCACAAACAAACAAAATGGCGTCGAATTCAGCATGCGCAACTGATTCGGTCGTCGAGGTGCCGGATGCGATATCGGCGTCATTCCCCTTTCGTGGTGAAAAATAATTCCCATGGGTTGTTATTAATCGCCTAGATGATATAAAATTTCTCTTAAATGTCTGTTAAATAGAACATTTTCTTAAAAATTACTTAGATGTTTATATCCTTTCCGCAGATGTTGCCATTTAACCCCTTAAATGGGACAATCTTTCCCCTAGATGTTGCCATCTTTCATTCCCTCCTAGATATGGCCATCATTCCCTAGATGTTGCCATCATACCCCCTTAAATGTTGCCATCATTTCCCCTAGATGTTGCCCAAATATATTGGCATTCCCCCTCCTACATGTTGCCATCTTTCCCCCTAGATGTTGCCATCTTTGTTCCCGTACACTTTGCCATCTCCCCCCTACATAGTGTTATATTTTCCCTAGGTGTTTGTATCTTACCCTAATGTGTGTTGCCATCTTTTTTTCCATATTATGAAATCAAACGACTCTAAATAATGTCATATGAGATAAGCGGTTTACTCGTGGTAAAGGATGTCGCGGTTGTCAATGGTAGGTTATCTCCAAATCGATATTATCTTGTCTCGATTAGCTTGTCGATCCGTAAATTAACCATAACTAGAGCAAACTGTTTCAAAACGTGACTGAATATCAACCTAATACTACCAAACATTTTACTTGTTTGTCGGGTTTGTATCTTTAATCCCGTTTTCCCTCACGCAGATACTCTTTGAAGGGTCTTGCAGTAGATGGCTGTTTAACACATTGCGTCAAAAGGAAACGGTGTTCATAGTGAGCTTTTCCTCCTTTTTTTCGCCAAACAGTTTTCAGCTCTGTAAAATCTTATACTTTAATTTACTGAGATATTCCATATTTCTGTATAACTTTTTCTTTCTCCAGATTTGTTGAATGAGGGAAACTGTTGAATGATTCCGAAATTAAGATTTTCAACTGATGTAGACAATATTTGGAGCCTGTTGTCAGCATATAACTTTTAAAAACAGTATGGGAAAAGAAAACTTTGTTCAAAAACAGTATTTTTCTTTTGAGAACAATGTTAAAAATTTCTAATTTCTTAGATATAAAGCTCGTTGTTTAAAATGCTTTAAGGACTTTACGTGACTCCATTTCGAGGGCTTGGTGTGAAACGGTTGTAACTAAAATTGGTATGTTTTTACTAAGGTTTATCACCTCGCCATAAAGTCTTTATAAGCGTTAACTAATTGTTCTCGGTAAACAATGGAAATTTAGGTGCCATTGCTCGTTCTGAGTGGCATCTAAATTTGCATTGTTTACAAAGGGGTCAAAATTGCCCCTAAACAAGGGTTTTCAAAATAGGTTTTTAGTTACAACCGTTTCACGCCAAGGCCTCGATTTGTAAGATGACGAAAAGAATTATCTTGAAATGATAACTCATAACTTTGACCTTGTAATCATAATCATACCGCCTTTATCAAATAAACATATATTAACGGACTTTTGATGACTCCCTAGCGAACGATCGTCATAAACGTTCGCTTAAGAAAACAATTCTAATAATTATCTAATTCTCCTTTATCCCCCGCATTGTTGGAAAACCCCATCTGACACATTTTGTTCAAACGCATATGAGCCGTTCCAAGAGAAAACAAACATTATTGACTCAGTGTAATGTATCGACAGGATCAGCCTGCGCAATCCGTACAGGCTAATCCGGGCTAACACATTCCGGGCCAGGGGGGATAGAGGTATAAAGTAATGATTCTTGAAACAGAAAGTCGACAGGAGGCGAAAAGTGTCTGCCCGGATCAGCCTGCGCGGCATACTTAGTTTTCTCATGGAACGACTCATATATAAAAGCCACATTTGGCGATTTTGGTTTTTATTGTATCTCTTCGAAACATGATCATATAAACGTACATTGTCATAAAAGTAGTGGGATTACATTTCCTTTTTTTTTATCAGAATATGCATCTAGGTCTATATAGCCTATATCGAGGGCTTGGCGTGAGACGGTTGTAACTAAAAACCTATTTTAAAAACCCTAGTTTAGGGGCAATTTTGATCCCTTTGTAAACAATGCAAATTTAGGTGCCATTGCTCAGAACGAGCAATGGCACCTAAATTTCCATTGTTTACCAAGAAAAATTCATAACGCGTATAAAGAGTTTATGGCGAGGTGATTAACCTTGGTAAAAAAATACAAATTTGAGTAAAGCCCTCGATATGCGGTCGGCGAAGACTCTGGTGAGACTGTGCGGATACACATACTCACCTAAGTCTTCACAGTTCGCAGCAGTAACTTTCCGCTCTGGATTGTTGGGTTATCAGGTGTCAGAATACATGGAACAGTTAGTGCTGGTAACTTACTAAGGACATTATGTAATACAACTGAACAATGGTTGAAAGCGGCGTAAAATAGCAAACAAACAAAACGTAAGATAGAATAAAACTCCATAAAGCTGGACGCGGCTCAAACATCATCCAGTCGGTTGGTAGATGAGTCTACACTTGATTCATGTGTTGCATCAACACTTTTCCAACATACGAAAAAGATGACTTTGGAAATACTTAGGCAAAACATGGTAACATTTCTACAAAAGATTATATTAACATGGAACAGAGTTCAAAGCATCATGGGACAAATGAGAACTTTCACATAAAAAGCAGGGTTTCCTTTTGACACAATGCTTTCAAAAATAGTCCGAAGCAGTTGCGTCAAAGCACGCATGTGCGAAGGTACAAGTTGTTTACTACCATGACTTATAGCCACCTGTTCTAGATACGCAACTATTTACTACTAGGGGTCAGGTCGGTCACCTCATATCTATAATACCCAGGGGTCTTGTTGACGCTGGCCACAGAGGCTCATAATTTGACACCAGGAACATTCTTAAGTTGTCTTGTCCTCACAGCAATACACAGGGCATACCAATGACATCATCTTTTGGGCAGAACACAGAAACAAGCGCATCGTTCATTACACGTCTAAATCTCTTCTTCATTATAGGAGAGCACTCGATGTAGCACGCGGCACCAAGGCGGCGACAAATCGAGGCTGCTTCGCGTGATGTGATTGGTCGTTTGCCTTGTAGAGCTAGGCTCTGTACCACCGAGTCGTCGTCACGCAAATCCGCTTGTGTTCCAACGAGTATGAAGGGCGTGTCCCCCATTTGGTTTCGAATTTCCGGAATCCATCGTCTTTGAACACTTTGAAACGTTTCTGGTTTTACGACGGAAAAGCAGATGACGAATGCATCCGCACCATTATAACTATGTCTCCGCGCCTCATCGCTCTCGCCCTGAAATTACAGAATATATTATATCAGTGTTATGTAATGTAAGCGACTCATGTGAAGACATCACATGACCAGATAAGGAGGAATAAATGATTACTCAAAAGAATCCTATGCTGTGTCTACTCAAAAGAATCGTCTCGCTGAGACGATTCTTTTGAGTACCCACACCATAGGGTTTGATGGTAAAATTAGGATTTTAGAACATGAAACATATTCCTTATCTCAAGCCTTTGTACATGCACAGTTCCCTCGGGGTGTTCATTGCTATAAGTTGGCTTTTGTGCATCTGTACCGTCTGATCGAGATATATGTATATCTGTTCATGCATTAATTATATAATCTTGTTAGGAGATGGTCAGGCTGATCTGGACTTAGACTATTCAGAAATGTCAACTTATACCTATTCACATGGACGGGCTTAAAAATACACCTAAATGTATCTGCGGATAAAAAGCCTCGATGTGTAGCCAAACTGGACTCACGAAAATGATGCCAAACACCCCAAATCGCTGTCTTAGTCCCCAACAAATAAAACAGTTTTCAAATAAAGACGTTTTATTTTCAGACATGATATAAATATTGTAAATGAAAGAGAAAGTTTCCCCTTCCTTAGCAGTTGTCCCTTTCCCAATTATCGTACGCATAAGTCGCTTGGTATACAAATGACTAAAGGTCAGGGCCTTTTATCTACACCAAACTGGCTACTTAAACACATTTTTATTCGCCACGCATACACAGTCATTTCCATCATTGTATGAGCCCGTCCGTGCAAATAGGGTACACTGTGGTATTTTTTAACTGTATAGATCCAGATCAGATGGACATTCTAATTTATCTGCTCAGAAATGCCAACGTGTACCTTTTGCACACGAACGGGTTCATATGATGATAATACACATGTTCTCTGTCTCGCTTTATCTACATAATTGTGCCGTCCCGCGAGAAAACCAACAGTGTGGACTCATCGACACGGATCAGCCTAAGCATGCCGCGCAGGTTTACCCGAAAAGACACTTTTCGCCTCCTGTGGATTTTCTGTTTTCAGGAATGAATACTCTATACATCTATCCCCCTGAGACGGACTGCGCAGGCTGATCTGGGTCGATACATTACGCAGAGACCATAATGTTGGTTTTCAGGTGAAACGGCTCAATAATATCAAACATATCGTCAAACCCTCAATGTCAAACAATCGTTTATTTGTACGAGCTTGTACAAGGACATTTTCGTACTTGCAGGCCATAGTTAAAACAAACAAAATACATGAGCCGTGTTAACAGCAGACGACTTTCAAAAGTATACGCAAACATGTGAAAAACTCTGTAAAACTTCTACTATAATAATTGAATAAGGTTGAATACACTGTGGCAAAGGGAGAAATTGCTCGTTTTGAGCAATTTCTCCTTTTGTCACAGTGTTTTCAAAGGTCGTCTGCTGCAGAGGTGTCAAAAAACGTTTGTATGTGGTAAAGTGTTAACGTTATACTAGCGTATAAATACATGGACTATCCTTCTAGTGCTATACCAAAAGATGCATCTATGACTAAATTAAATGTATACGGACAGTGAAGTCTCTGGTCAGACAGTGCGACAACACATGCTCCACTGAGTCTTCACTGTACGCAGATACATAAACACCCAACGTCGCTAAACAAGCAATACATTTCGTTCTGTTTAGTTCATCCTTTGATGCCTCTGCATCCATGTTAAATACTCCGAATGTACTATTACTGTCCTTTGTTTCTAGCAGGCGAACGGTGTATCGCCAGATCAAACTGCGTGAATGTTAGGTATACTCATTCTTAAATTACTAGCACTAACACGTACGTCGACCTCGAAAGGCGCCTTGACATGAAACTGTTTTTATGGAGTTCTATATCGCGTCAACACCAATTTAAATATAGCACAACGTTTTCTAGGTTAATTGTCACTAAAACCGGCGTTTCTATCCTAAATGCGAAATACATTTTTTAAGTCTTTGTTATAGCCACGATATTTGATGTCCCAGGTTGACGCTGCAACACTAGACATGAACATAACATGAGCCGTCCCGCGAGAAAACAAACATTGTGTGCGTAAAGTATCGACCAGGATACTAAGCATACCGCGCAATCTAACCCGGACAAAGACTTTTCACATTCTGTGGGTTTTCTGTTTCAGGAATCATTACTATATACCTCCCCTGATACGGAATGTGTCGGCCCGGACTGCGCATGCTGATCAGGGTCGATACATTACGCAGTGACCATTGTGTTGGTTGTCTCAAGGAGCGGCTCATATTGAGGTGTTTTTACCAGTTAACTCAACGTGCAGTGGGGGGGTTAAAATAACAAACGTACAGCAACAACTCAGCAAATTAGGAAACAATCTTTTGAAGTTTTTAACAACTTTACAGCAGATGACTTCTATCACAATGTTTTCAACTTTTTGAAAAATTAAATTTCATTCAATGAATGATTTCAAAGTCGTCTGCTGCAGATTTTGTTGTATGATGGAAAGGGTTTAAAAGACGACTCGTTCTATAAATAAGTAGTATATTTTGGTTGATTTGACTGATTGATTGATTGATTGATTGATTTATTGGTGTTTTACGTCGCTTTCAAAGACTTTTCAGGTATATCAGGGCGTTTCCTGTGTATGTGTCCGTACTAATGGTCCATGTATCCTGACACCAGCCAGTCGTTATGCTAACCCCACAATCCTGAACAGCCATTACTACCATTTTAAAGTATTTGGTATGAGTCGCCCGCCGATTGAACCCGCGACCTCCCGCACCCGGGGCGGACGCTCTACCTCTTCACCACTGAGGCGGCACATTTTTATTCAAACCCTTTATCAAATAGGGCTCTCATTGTACCCTCTGCAGCAGACGTCATTGTAAAACATTTTATTTTTTCTGCAAATTACGATTCATTAAATGGTTATTATAGATTGTTTTATTCAGACGTTGTGTAAGACCTTAACATACCATGTACTATGTGAAGGGGGGTTCTTGTCAAGGGACCAATTTCTTCGTGCTCCTCTGATAATTAGTTCTGAGCCCGTATTTTCGAACAAACATACTTTTTTATTCTTATTCGCAAAAAACCTATTTTAAAATTCAATTAGCAGAATGTATCTCTGAACAAACGAGACGCTTTACTTCGGTTAGCATTACTCTCTCACAGGGACACGAACGTTTGATAGAGTAGAACGTTACTTTTTTTCATGTTCCCATAATGATTTCCGCTCTATATTAAAGTCATATATATACCAGATGTCACACTTTACTCCACGTCTGTTTTCCAAGCTGTCGTCTTTTGACGGCACTACAGCAGACGACATCTAAATACTTGTTGAAAGGGGGAACAGCGTAGAACGTTATCAAAAGCGACATCATGTTCTTATTTTCCCACAATGATTTCCACTCTATACATACATAGCAGCTGTTACTTTTTATTGCAAGATTTTTTTTTCAAATCTGTCGACTTTTAACGGCACTGCAGCAGACGACATCTTAATACTTGTTGAAAATGTGAACCGCGTAAAACGTTATCAAAAGGGACATTTTCTGATTTGTCCATAATGATTTCAACTCTATCTTAAAGTCATATATACCAGATATTACTATTTTCCCCACGACTGTTTCGAAGCTGTCGACACACATATATCACATCTACATTAGTAAATTGTTATTTGTATGGCGTCTGCAATCATTGTAGAACAAGATAAGCCCGCGCAACCGCGTGGTCTGATATGGCTTTGCACTGTTCAACAATTAGTCTAAGGAGGTCTCACGGAACTTATGTAAAATAGTGCCCATTAAGATCCTTATCGTGAATGCGCTGGCAGCCATTTCTAAAATACGTGTCAAACTTACGTTAAACCCTTTCCCTCATACGACAATTCTGCAGCAGACGACTTTGAACATAGTTTGTCAAAAGTTAGAATTTCTCTATAATTAAATGGATAACCTATGACAAAAAGTGGAAAACATTGTGGCAAAAGGAGAAATTGCACGTTTTGTGCAATTTCTTCTTTTGTCACTATGTTTTCAAAAAGCCGTCTGCTGCTTAGGCGTCAGAAAGCGTCTATATGAGGGCAAGGGTTAAGCTTAGGTTTCCTTCATATAATTATATCGAACATAGTTGTTGAATTTATAACCAGGCTCAAATTCCTCCAACGATACTTAGCACTAATTAACACTTAAATACTTAAGAACGTATTTCATCAAATTTGTTTTCCTAATAAAAAAGCCAAAATATTTCTTAACATTAACATTAATGTAACTATTTTTTTAGAATTAGTACATTCGATCATTGGACATTTGACCACGTGGCCTAGATTAGCAGAAGCTTGGACAACTAGGTACGACATATGGATGGCAGAACCGTGCTGATTCACGAAATACTGTGATGACATTATACTCCAAACTGAGCGAAACGGATACTTAATTGAGTAAGTAAGTAAAATAAGTTTAATTAAACTGAAGTATTAATCCCTTCGCAATGTCGAGAGCCGGTAGATGAGTCGGTAGCGATGTGGGTTGTCAATCCAGGGGTTGTTAATTCATACCCAGTTCGGCATACACTCCTTCTGTCGCGTGACAAAAGTCAATGCGACAAAAGTGCCATTCTACTTCCACACTATCAGTCTATGTGCAATAGCAGTCAGTGGCTTGGAAAGACTGTTGTGTGGGTATTGATATGAAATCGCCAGTATACACACGGGTAGGTAAACTGGTCGCCGTGATACGACTGAAAAAGCTGTTGAATACGGCGTAAAACACCCCCAATCAATCAATCAATCAATAAACCTGTTCGCTGGGGGACCAACACTAAGACACACCTCTAAATCAATTACCCAATCAAATCTCCGGATGTAAGAGTACAAGTAGAAGCTACCAAAATAGTCCGTAAATATCCAGCGTTGTTTAAGTGATTACTGCTATTTAATTGGATGCAACATGATTAACTGACGCCGCCCTGAGAAAGAATTATCTTGTTTCTGTTACAAGGCTAACTGAAGAAAGGTTTATTCTTTAATTGTTAATTAATGGTGGGAAAACCGTGCTTTGTATCCTAGAATAGTTTGTTGTTGCGTTTTTTAAAAATAGTTTCGTTTATTGGTGAACGAAACATGAAAGATTTCCCACATTCCAAAAATCAGCAGCAGACGACTTGGAAAATATCTATACAAAATTATGGCAAATCACTGTAAATAAAAGCATAATATCTGTAACACAATATGAAAACATTGTGGCAAAATAAAATATTGCTCGTTTTGAGCAATATCTGCTTTTGTCACAATGTTTTCAAAAGACGTGTGCTCCAGAGGCGTTAGAAAGCATCTATATGTGGGAAAGGATCGTCCCTCCTCTGTTACAGTTTCTATTAAAGCGGTGTTCTGCGATATACAATACTAGGAAATTTGCGACAAGTGTAAATTCAAACCAACATGCAGTTGTTGTTCTGTGTGTCACCATTGTAAACAAACCACTGCATTCAGTGGTTGTTCGGTGTGTAACCATTGCAAACACACCACAACATGCAGTGGTTGTTAGGTGTGTTACCATTGTAAACACACCACAACATGGTGTGGTTGCTCCGTGTGTAACCATTGCAAACACACCACAGCATGCAGTGGTTGTTCTGCGTATAACCATTGTAAACACACCACAGCATGCAGTTGTTGTTCTGTGTGTAACCATTGTAAACACACCACAACATGCTGCTGTGGCTGCTCCGTGTGTAACCATTGCAAACACACCACAGCATTCAGTTGTTGTTATGTGTGTAACAATTGTAAACACACCACAGCATGCAGTGGTTGTTCGGTGTGTAACAAATGCAAACACACCACAGCATGCAGTGATTGTTCGGTGTGTAACCATTGTAAACACACCACAGCATGCAGTGGTTGTTCGGGGTTTAACCATTGCAAACACCCCAGCATGCAGTGGTTGTTCGGTGTGTAACCATTGTAAACACACCATAGCATGCAGTGGTTGTTCGGTGTGTAACCATTGTAAACACACCACAACATGCATTGTTTTTTCGGTGTGTTATCATTGCAAACACACCACAACATGCTGTGGTTGCTCCGTGTGTAACCATTGCAAACACACCACAGCATGCAGTGGTTGCTCCGTGTGTAACCATTGCAAACACACCACAGCATGCAGTGGTTGCTCCGTGTGTAACCATTGTAAACACACCACAACATACAATGGTTGTTCGGTGTGTAACCATTGCAAACACACCACAACATGCTGTGGTTGCTCCGTGTGTAACCATTGCAAACACACCACAGCATACTTTGGATGTTCGATGTGTAACCATTGTAAACACACCACAACATGCAGTGGTTGTTCTGTTTGTAACCATTGCAAACACACCACAGCATGCAGTTGTTGTTCTGTGTGTAACCATTGCAAACACATCACAGCATACATTGGTTGTTCGGTGTATAACCATTGCAAACACACCACAGCATGCAGTGGTTGTTCGGTGTGTAACCATTGTAAACACACCACAACATGCATTGGTTGTTGCTTCGTGTGTAACCATTGCAAACACACCACAGCATGCAGTTGTTGTTCTGTGTGTAACCATTGCAAACACACCACAGCATGCAGTTGTTGTTCTGTGTGTAACCATTGCAAACACATCACATCATGCAGTGGTTGTTCGGTGTGTGACCATTGTAAACACACCACAACATGCTGCTGTGGCTGCTCCGTGTGTAACCATTGCAAACACACCACAACATTCAGTTGTTGTTCTGTGTGTAACAATTGTAAACACACTACAGCATGCAGTGGTTGTTCGGTGTGTAACAAATGCAAACACACCACAGCATGCAGTGATTGTTCGGTGTGTAACCATTGTAAACACACCACAGCATGCAGTGGTTGTTCGGGGTTTAACCATTGCAAACACACCACAGCATGCAGTGGTTGTTCGGTGTGTTACCATTGTAAACACACCATAACATGATGTGGTTGCTCCGTGTGTAACCATTGCAAACACACCACAGCATTCAGTTGTTGTTCTGTGTGTAACCATTGTTATACTATTGGTATATTTGTTAAAAGACGGAAATGCAGCACGTATAAACAACCTTGTTTATATTGACTCAGACACCTAAACAGAAACAACGCTTTTGACTGACATTTTAATTGACTTTATGAGATAATTGGACAGCATTTTATCACTTAATTACAAGCAAAACGCACACACTTTTACTGTCATTTTAATTTTCTTTCAAGCGTAAATCTAAAATAATTAAGCAATTATCAAATAAACAGCGATTACGGTATTTAAGATAAAACATTGAATAAATTATGTGATTTAACATTTCCCTCATGGAGACGCATCTTGACGTATCTGCAGACGATTTTTAAAAACATTATGACAAAAGGAGAATTGCCCGTAATGAACATTTTCTCATTTTCCCACGTTCAACTCTTAAAGGTGCTGAATTCCAGATGGAGATCTTTTTTTTTGAAATGTTGAAAGTTCCTGCAAATATTGCTAATACTGACACAAAGTTAGTAATAAGTAGTTCAAAACTATTTTGACAGTAAATGTTGAAAAACTGTCAATAAAAAGTCATGAAAATGTACACAATTTGGCTTATTGGGTATGTCTACCCAGTAAAATGAAGCATACACGATAAAAAGATGTTTATGGTACTGGAAAGTGAAATTGTAACTCTAATTTTATCCAAGAATTATGATTCTAATAGTTCAAGAAGACTTTTGAACAGTTTCAAACCTTTGACTGTAATATCTATTTTCTGGAGTTCAGCACCTTTAATATTAATTATACTTTTATTAAAAGAGATGTTTCATAGTTTTCCCTAAATGTTTTCAAAGTAGTCCTTGTTATATTTCCAGTAACTATGAAAGGGTTCAAGTATTGTAATGCTTGAGAAAACTAATTGAGTATGAACTTTTTTCTTTCTATGCGTTCTCTTTAGAGCACACGCATGCATGAGTTGTCGGTTCAATCCCAAGTCTCGGTTCAAAAAAAATATTACCTCAGACTTGAAAACAACGGTGGAAGAGGTTTGACTCCCCTCATTCGTTTAATCCCCTCCCATCTACATGAAGACCAGCAGAAGTTATTGAATACGTAAAACCTCTATAAATGAATATATCATTATTAAAGAGAATTCCAAACATTGGTTCAAGAAGACCAAACGCTCATAATAAGTCATTTCTCCTCTGTCACAGCTTTTCTTCAAAAGTTGTAGCTGTTAGTAAGTCGTTTCAACATTACATGTTTATCATGGCCAAAGAACATTTACTCACAAAACCTTGGTAGAACAAACCAGTTCTAGGCTAGTTAATGTGTCTTGTCCAATGGCATCCCACCATGATCGCAGCGAGCGGGGATTGAACCCAGGACGGCCGGTTCCTAATCCCCACACGATCTCCACTTGTCAACGTCAGATTCCTCGTATGAAGGAGATACGTCTAACTGTGTCTGCATGTGGGAAAATGTTAAGAATTTTGGAAGGGATTTTGCAGATACAATGTCTTGCTAGTCGTATATGCAGTGCTGGTAATAAGTTAGTTCTGGTAAGTCAGTGTTTTAACTGACATACTGTACTATGTAGATACAATGTCTTGCTAGTCGTATATACGCAGTGCTGTTAATACGTTAGTTCCGGTAAGTCAGTGTTTTAACTGACATACTGTACTATGCAGATACAATGTCTTGCTAGTCGAATGTGCAGTGCTGGTTAGTCAGTGTTTTAACTGACATACAGTTGTGTGCGATAATAACACATGTTATATAAAAATGGCATAATGATTAGCGTAGAATATTTGGAATCGGAGTTTGATCCCCAATGAATCGGGAGTTCGATCGCCACTAGGAATATTTTGTTTATGTAGGGATCATGAATTA
The DNA here is from genome assembly GCA_031761405.1 of Serripes groenlandicus. Lineage (NCBI taxonomy): Eukaryota > Metazoa > Mollusca > Bivalvia > Cardiida > Cardiidae > Serripes > Serripes groenlandicus. The sequence continues at coordinate 32,898,030 of JASEVX010000001.1, read as the reverse complement.
ATGAATGAATGTATATTGTTTTATGCCGCATCGACAGCTAAGGTCATTTAGCGCGCAATTAAATTTAATTATTCATGATCCCTGGGTAAACAAACCAGTACTAGGCTAGAAAATGTGCCTTGCCCAAGGGCACTCCACCATGACCGTAGTGCCGCGACTGGGGGTAGGGATCATGAATAAATATGCTTTAATTTTGAAAAGGACGGAAGACCCCAATAAATCAAATAAAATCAAACCTATATGAACATTTTGTATACTATAATTTGCTTGGTTACCCACTAAAATCAAGAATAAACTTAATCCCTTTCTCCAAATGTCTATAATGTGAGGTCCGCGGAGACATTAAGACTGATATGACCGTATTATACTGCCATGTGTACAAATATTGGAATGGGAATTAATGCAGTTAATAACGTAATATTGTTTTTAACCCTTTCCAACATACATAAACTCTGACACAGACCACTTTGAAAACGGCATACCTGTACATATATGGAGACTCTCTTTCAGCGCCGATTTGTTAAAAGTGGACTCTTCCATGTTCAAATTCGGGCGACTCTATTTCATTTGTTATAAAAGTTTCGTAATATTTGGATAACTACAAGGCAAACAATGCTGATTTCAGGTGAGACAGCTCGTTACGAGCTGACTCACCTGAATCAGTATTGTTTGCAAAAAGCTCAATATCGCCTTTAGCGCTGAAAGAGTTAAAGGAAAGTATCACTATTGTATAGAGTTGAACACTTGGTGGCAATTGGAGAAATTGCTCACTTTAAGCCTTCCTTCCTTCTGCCAAAATCGTTTCAAAAGTCGTCTGAGTACTTCAGATGTGTCAGAAAGGGTATGTTTGCAAATAAACCATTGCATAAGCAAAAACAGGGTCAAGTTAAAAATATTCATTAGGAAAAAAATAGAACATTACTATTGATACAAGTTGTGGCGGTCGATTAGGCGACGTGAAGCATCGACATGTTGTAAAGAATCACCTGAGCCTGTGTCCATACACGATCAGTCTCAGGATCAGGTTAAACATATTCTTTTTGGAAGATTAGAACTTTGATATTATTCATTAGGACGAATAGACCATTGCTATTGGTATACGCTGCGTCTGACGATAATGGGTGCTGATGCTACGCCGTGCTGCGAAGACTCACGCGAAGCTGTCTATACACGAACAGTTTGAGGATCAAGTTTAAAAAATATAATTAGGAACAGTAGAACATTATGCTATAGATACAAGTCGTGGCGGACAATTAGGAGTCTTGATGCTACATTAAGTCTGTCCATACACGAGCAGTCTTCGGATTAATGTTAAAAACATATTAGGATGGTTAGAACATGCTATTGATACAAGTCGTGGTGGGCGATTCGGCTACGTGATGCATCGACATGTTGTGAAGACTCACATTAAGTCTGTCCATGCACGAGCAGTCTCGGGATTAATGTTAAAAATATATTAGGATGATTAGAACATGCTATTGATACAAGTCGTGGTGGACGATTCGGCTACGTGATGCATCGACATGCTGTGAAGACTCACATTAAGTCTGTCCATACTCGAGCAGTCTCGGGATCAAGGTTAACATAAATATTAAGAAGGATAGAACATTGATATTGATATAAGTCTAGGTGGACGATTCGGCTACGTGATGCACCAACGTGCTGCAAAGACTCACATTGAGTTTGTCCATACAAGAACAGTCTCAGAATCAAGTTTAAAATATTCATTAGTAAGAGCAGAACATTGAAATTGCTATGGACCGCTTCTGACGTTACGGGGTTTAGATACACCGACGTGCTGTGAAGACTCGCGAAAGCCTGTCCAAACACGAAGAGTCTCAGGATCTAGGTTAAAATAATCATTAGGAACAGTAGAACATGCTATTGATACAAGTCGCGGAGGACGATTAGAGGTCATGTTGCTATGAAGTACTGTGAAGACTCACATGAGACTGTCCATACTAGAACAGTCTGGAGATCTAGTTAAATCAAAGTACAGAAAGTACTGGTAACGAATTATTTTGAACATGTATTGTAAAATCTAATTTATGAATGCAATTGATCATGCTATTGCACAATTTAGTCTATTTTATTATTATTAATATTTTTGTCCAGAGATTTTTTTTATCAGTTGACAGTTTTAGTAAATGTAGCATTTCAACGGCGATGCGAGCGTTTAACATGAACACTAACTCTTTCACTGAGCTCTGCGTAAAGTCTGTCAAAACACCCATGGCATATTTGTGAGATTTACATTGTTAGTTCGATTTGTTTTCGTCACCAGGGGCGGATCCAGGATGTTTCATGTGAGTGAATTAATTATTATAAATCCATAATGTTTAACAAATCGCATAAAATAAGAATTAAAAAAAAAAAAAAGAACAGTTCCTATTGGGACTCAAACTCGCGTCCATAAATAGTCCATGATTAGTAGTTCTACACGCTATCCATTACACCACGGTACTTTGATACAACGTAGGAGCGTTACTTTCGTATATATATTAAGCTAACTGAATGCGCGCGTATGTAAACCATGATCTATAATTAGAAAGCCCCTTTGATCATCGTTATCATGTTGGAAAAAGGAGAAACAACGGCGATGCGAGCGTTTAAAATGCACACTGACTATTTCACTGAGCTCTGCGTAGTGGCATATTTGTGAGATTAACATTGTTCTATACAGCGTGGGGTCGACTTCTAGTGAATGGGCATACGACTAAAATATATATGCGCGTACTGTTAATTTGATATTTTCTAGAAAATTGATTATCTATGATGATTTGATAGTATAATTATGACTTCACTGTATTGAAATAACACGTAGAAGTCATTTTAATATCGAAAAAATACTAGGACTATTTAGGTGCAGCGAATGTGTATTCTAAGCGGAAGTGTAGTTTAACCGTGACTTCCGGAAACAAATACGATCGCGTTAACTGTATTATTTTTTGAGAAAAAATAATTCGTTAAAAAATCATTAGGAACAGTAGAACATGCTATTGATACCAATTGTGGTGGACGATAGGTATTAATGCTACGCCGTGCTGTGAAGACTCACATGAGGCTCTCAATACACGAACAGTCTGGAGATCTAGTTTAAAAGATCATAAGGAACAGTAGAACATGCTATTAATACCAGTCGTGAAGGACGATTAGAGGTCTTGATGCATCGAAGTGCTGTGAAGACTCATTCGAGTCTGTCCATACACGAACAGTCTGAGGATTTAGTTTGAAAAAACACAGTAGAAACAGTAGAACATGCTACTTATTCAAGTCGTGGCGGACGATTATAGGTATTGATGCATCGGGGTGCTGTAAAGACTCACGTAAATCTGTCTATTCACGAACAGTCTCAGGACCAAGGCTAACACAAATATGAATAAGGATAGACTATTTATATTGATACGAGTCGTGGTGGTCGATTCGGCTACGTGATGCATCGACTTGTTACGAAGACTCACATTGAGTATGTCCATACACGAACAGCCTAGCCTCACTTGGGACTTCTCTGCTCGCCTCCGTTTAAGCGGCCTTCTGTAAAGACCAGCAGCTGTAATACATTTACGACCAGTGTATGACCTCATCAACCAGCGCATTAGCGTTGTCTGATCTGGTTCTTCACTTTTCGTAAATTAGTCAAAGGAGGTTTCAAGAAACATCTGTCAAACATTGTTCCTCTTGATCATTACTATGAATGATCGTAGACAGGTCTTTTTTTCAACCATTTTATAATTATGTAAAGGTTGGTTTTCGCAGAGCTACGCTCATTTGAAAGATCATTAGACGTAGATTTGTCTCTATGAATTGTGACGTCCCGCGAGAAAACCAAAATTGTGGACTCTGCGTAAAGTCTCGACCCGGATCAGCCTAAGCATACCGCGCAGGCTTACCCGGATAGACACTTTTCGCCTACAGTGGATTTTTTGTTTCAGGAATCATAAATATATACCTCTATCCCCCTGAGACGAAATATGTCGGCCCGTATCAGTCTGCGCGTACTGCGAAGGCTGATCTTGGTCGATACATTACGCAGAGGCTATAATATATGCATGTTAAGTTATATAGGTATGCTTACAGGAAGATCTATTTGTATAAGTATAAATAAATTGATTGTTCTGTTCTGTTATATAATTTCTGACAACAAACTAGAATTGGTGCTAAACTGGGGATGCCATATGAGGCTCAAACGTTTGTGTTTATGTTCAACCGGATGTGACACAGATCATACTGTTTAAATCTATCGTGCCTACAGCGAAATTGAAAATATCATGGTTAAAATGGAAAATATCCATACGGCAATACTAATTTGATAAAAAGACCAAAACATTGTGACAAAAAGGAAAATGACCATTAAGAGCATTTCCCTTTTGCGATAATATTTTAAAAGTTTTTTAACGCAGATAATGCCAAATGCGTCTGTTAACCATTTCCTACATATAGACGCTTTCTGACGCCTCTGTAGCAGACGACTTTTGAAAACTTAGTGACAAAAAAAGACATTTCTCAAAACGAGCAATTTCTCCTTTTGACACAATGTTTTCAACTCTATGTAATAAGTATGTCTTCACTTAGGGAGATTTTCCACATTATTGTTGAGATGTTTTCAAAGTCGTCTGCTACAGATTTGTTGTATGTAGGAAATGGTAAATACTTTTACACAGTCTTACTTGTTGTTGTCTTTGCGATTGACACCTTTTGGAAAACAATTTTAAAAATATACAGGTTTTCTAGTTAAACAATAGAATAATCCAAATAAAATAAAAAATATTATTCACTAATTTTGGTAAAGTCCAATTTAATACGCGGAGTTGACTTATGAATACCGGAAATAAACTACAAGTGAACATTATTCTTGCGTTGCTTGGCAACGATGATAAACACCGTAATTGCAGTGTAATGTTAGTATTAGATGATTATTTTCCGCTTGCTAAAAGTCTGATATATGGGAAGCACTAACCGATATGTTGAAGATATTTAATGCATTCATTAGATATATCTTTGTGTTCTTCGCTCTTTTAATGTATTTAACTACTGTAAACTGTTTCGGAATGCGAGCATTCATTAGATTTATATTTGTTTTGTTCGTTCTTTTAATGAACTTAGCTATTGTATAGTGTTTCGGAATGGAAAGCATTCGTTAGATTTATATGTGTGTTGTTCGTTCTTTTAACTCCTTTACTGCCGAATTTCACAAAGTCGACTCTTCGATGCTGGAAATTGGACCATTCCATTTTTTTGTCCAACAGGAAATTGGATACAATTTAATGTCTTAGTGGCAAACAATCTATTTCTTTACCCCGCTTTCAACATTATTTTAACTCTTTCAGCGCCGAATTGTTTAAAGTAGACTCTTCCATGTTCAAAACGGGCGTCTCCAGTTCTCATGTAATAACAGTTTTGGACTATTTTGATGAGTAAAAGGCAAACAATACTGATTTCAGGTGAGACAGCTCGTTACGAGCTGACTCGCCTGAATCAGTATTGTTTGCAAAAACCTCAACATTGCCTTTGGCGCCGAAAGAGTTAAGTTATATCATTGGTTTTTTTCTGGGTAAGTTACCAGTACTACTGGTCTTTCTATCATGACACCCTGAAGCCAATGAGGGCATCTATTACTACTTTATTTTGTCTTGTATTTGGTATCCCGGCCGGGGTTCGAACCGACGACCTCCCGCATCCAAAGCAGACGCTCTATCACACCCGCGATGCGATATATATGTCCAATGGTATTGATTTACATCAGTGCAATACAATTTCTAATCAACACAAAACAAATCTTTTATATGTATATGGGAAACTGGCTGTATCGCGGAAATTACCAATTACATGTTGTTTAAAGCCTTTGCCACATACAGACACTTTCTGACGGTGCAAAAGGTGGCGTTTCAATACATTGTGGTAAAAGGATAAATTGCTCATTATGGGCAATGTCTCTTTTTGTCATAATGTTTTCAAATCTATTAAATAATACATTTTTCATTCATAGAGGTTTACCATAGTTTAAACCAGATGTTTTCGAAGTCGTCTGAAGCAGATTTGTCTTACATGTAGCAGGGTCAGGGTTAGCTGATACCTGTGATACATTTTCAATACTCTAGAATGGCAGACCGACCTTATGTAAATAAAGTATTATTTATTTATAAATGTAAAACGATATATATCAGTGCCATGGATACATACCTTATCCAACGTGTCGATCATCTGTAAGTTATATTTCTTTCCAAGTAGATCAATGGATCCTGAAAACAAAAGAAAACACCGTTATTACAGTTATATAAGAACATATTATTATATGAATAAAACAACAACAACATATATAGATAATTTCGTGCTTATGTAATACGAGAATAATTCAATTAACTATGAAATTGAGTGTTGAGTATTTCGAGGGCTTGGGGTGAACGGTAGTAACTAAAATTGGTATTTTTTTTACCAAGGTTAATCACCTCGCCATAAAGTCTTTATAAGTGTTAAAACATTTTTCTTGGTAAACAATGGAAATTTAGGTGTCATTGCTCGTTCTGAGCAATGGCACCTAAATTTGCATTGTTTACAAAGGCCTCAAAATTGCCCCTAAACCAGGATTTTAAAATAGGTTTTTAGTTACAACCGTTTCACGCCAAGCCCTCGATTTACTTCATTATTTTTTCGCAATAAAAGACGACAGCAATAATAGACGACAGCAAAACGAATTACAAATTATCATCGTCCTGTCAATCACTTTTAAAATCAATATTTATATTTATAGTATGCTCTATATTTTTCGTTTACAAATATTTTACTTTTTGTTCGTAAACAGATAGATCCTTTAGATAGTAGTAGTTTTATATTTTATTTAAGTGACACGTAATACAAGTTATACATACAATATAATAATACAACAGTATAACATTCACATTTGCTAGTAATAATTGTACATGTTGGGCGTATTACCCAGCCATATGGCTTATGAGTCACTAGACATCAATCAATATCAGTATTAATAAGAAGTGTTAATAAATGATATGATATTATGAATAGATATATTTCCATTTAACGCTCCATCTGCATGAACTGGTTAGCAGCAACCTGCGCCAACATTACAGAATCAGGGCATCCGGCACATCCGCGTCATCTGATAAGGCTCTATACCTCTGTCTGTCCAACTAAAACAATTCATCTTGATATTTCTTAATCTGGCCATGAACTCTTCCAAAATACAAAGCTGGACAAGTTCATTTTAAAGATTAAGTATTGATAGTGTAAAATCGGCCAAAACATTATATGCGATTTGGGGGAACTATCACATCTCCGTAACTGGATAATACAAACTGGCAAATTGGCGTTAACTCTTTCAACGCCGGATTGTTTAAAGTAGACTCTTCCATGTTCAAACTCGGACGACTCTATTTTCATGTTATAGGATGTTTGGAATATTTTATAACTGACAGCCAAACAATGCAGATTTCAGGTGAGACAGCTCGTTACGAGCTGACTCACCTGAATCTGTATTGTAAAGCTAAAAGCTCAATATTGCCTTTGGCGCTAAAAGAGTTAAATAAAAAGGGATATAGTTCTTGAATTTATGTCGAAATATGCATTTAGGACTAAATTACATGTAGACGGACAATGAAAGCTCGGATGGTACTATACAGCACGCAAGAACATCTACAGTCTGCACATATATATATATAAAAAACAGTCCAGAAAAATTAACCCTACTCATTTTACATACCAGTCACTTTTTATGTTGGTATTATTGCAGCTCCGTTACAAGATCATTTAAAGACAAGTCGGGGCTACCGTTCTTGTTTTAATCAAAAGACGCATACAGGACTAAATAACATGTAGACGGACAATGAAGGCTCTGGCGAGACTGGTCGAATGTGTAGGGTCATCTGGGTCATCACTGTTCGCAGATGCATTCAGACCCCAAAGCGCTAGACACGGCTCGTGTACTCGAAATACAACATAGAAAATATACAACTGAAATATGTGCGTTACCATGTACATGTATCAAGTTGAATTGCTTAACAGTCTATATATAAATGTACAATGAATCTGCTGGTTATGATTGATAGTATTTCTAACGTCGTTTTCAAACAGTTTACAGTTTTGTCACGAAGAACAATTGAACTAAACATGTGTTTCCCGACCATCTCACATCACTTCTCACACACAACAATAGCCCGTTTAAAAATATATTCAGACGTTATTTTGAAAGTCATGATTGATTGATTGATCTGAGTTTAACCCTTTCCCACAAACAACAAATCTGCAGAAGACGACTTTGAACATATTTGACAAAAAATGGAATATCTCAATAATTGAAAGGATAACCTATGACTAAAAGTGGAAAACATTGTGTCAAAAGGAGAAATTGCTCGTTTTGAGCAATTTCTTCTTTGGTCACTATGTTTTCAAAAAGCCGTCTGCTACAGAGGCGTCAGAAAGCGTCTATATGAGGGAAAGGGTTAAAGACAAGGTCAATTCACTTTAAGCGTTCTCTCTAGACGACTGGTTACATTCCCATAAAGACTAAACAGCACACTGGTGGACGAATTGCACAAGTCACAATTATTTTTAATAACGAATGGTCGAGCTTGGGTTCGAACTCACAACCAACCCCATGTGTCTATAGCCCTCGTCGTTTCCACCTGACATATTGCGACCCGCCGCGGTTTGAGGCAAGGGTAAGTTACTCCACACAACTGCATTTGCAGGCAACTGGCTACATTTCAATATTTACTAAATAGCACTGGTGTGTCACGAATTACACTATCAATTGTGTAAATCATAGGAAATAATTAATGGACTAGATGTAATTCGAACTCACGACTCTTAGATAAATGGTCCTTATCCATTCCAAATGGCGCATCGCTAGCCAATGTCATTGGAAGCAAAGACATTTCATTTTGATTAATATAATTCATGTTAAAAGGTAGGGTATTTAATTTCAATAGTGTCATCGGATGTGTTGAAAGATCTTCATAAATCTGCACAAATGTATGTGAAACCAGATAGTTCAGTTGGTAACGTCGATGGCTACCATTTAAGTGGTCGTGGGTTCGAATCCAGGCTCGGTCATTCAATATTTTCGACGATTGACAATAGTCATTACATCCTAAGGTAGCCAGTTGTTTGGGAAGAATATTTTGCGAAGAACTGGTTCGAGACAGCCAGGACAACCACCTTAGGTGAACTGGCCGCCGTTATAGAGCATGTGAAATAAATACTGGTGAAAAGGGCGTTCAATCAATCATTCAATTTATTGATCTTGGTTTCACCTTTGCAAAGAACTTAAAATTCTATGTGTTCTTTCGGTAATTTGTATCAGAGGTTTTAAAATAGTGTACATTTACTTAATTATAAGACAAAGCCTTTTGCTCGACAAATTAGGATGACAGTTCGTAAACAATAATGTCGTTTCTAGGTTACCACTTTACAGCATGTATTTGTCGCTGTTAATGAAAGCTGTATAAGTAAGCTTATATCTAGTACTGCTATAGAGAAGGTTTGGATATATGAGCCTTTCCATGAGAAATCCAACAGTATGGACTATGCGTAATGTATCGACCAAGATCAGCACTGGCTAATCCGGGCCCACACATTCCGTCCCAGGGGAATAGAGGTATAGAGTAATGATTCCTGAAACAGAAAATCCACACGAGGTGAAACGTGTCTGTCCAGGTGCAGCTGTGGCGATAGACATCTGCGTAATGTATCGACAAGATCAGCCTGCGCTGTCCGCGCAGACTGATTCGGCCGACACATTCCGTCTTAGGGGGATAGATGATTTAGAGTAGTGATTCTTGAAACAGAAAATCCACAGGAGGCGACAAGTGTCTATCCGGGTAGGCCTGTGTGGCATGCTTAGGCTGATCCGGGTCGATACTTTACGCAGAGTCCACATTGTTGGTTTTCTCGTGGAACGGCTCATATGTGCTCGGTAACTTGAAAGCGAGAGAGGTCCAGGTGTGAACATAAACAAATGCTATACTCCAACAATTATCATCGCGAAAACCGTCAATGGGAAACGAGATTATCAAAGTCAGATTTCCTAGCCTACTACTATTTTGTTTACCCAGGGGTCATGAACTAGTGAACTGTCACCGTGATGTAGCTGAACTAATGTTGAAAAGGACGTAAAGCCCTTATTTAACTAACAAATATCAAATACCATATTCTGTTCGCATACTTCAAGTGTTATCAAATTAAACTCTCTTTTTTAACACGACTTGAAACTGCGGATATGGCGTTATTTATTCAAAATATAGTCGAGATTTTAATTATATTCATCCTCTAATATATGTTAACCTGATATTTCCTGTTATGAAGTACAAATGTCATGTACGTTGCACATTCAGTCGTATCATATAGACTCTAAAGTACCCATGACACGCAACCTTTGATCTAAATATAGACATATATCAGATTATACTGACAATATGTAACATCGACGCGGCATGGGATACAAAAGGGTCTTCTTATAAGCCACTTATAACGATTTGGGGATAGTATTGATACATTGGCGTATACTTAGTGGGACTACACTTCTAAATCATCAGTCAAAAGATGATTGATTGATTGGGGTCTAACGCCGTTAACAACAATTTTTCAGTCATATCACGGCTACCAGTTCATCTACTCATGTGTTTTCTGGCTTCCCAACACCAGTAATCCACACAGCAAACTTCCCAAGCAACTGGCTGCTTTTCCACATAGACTGTTTGCCCATTGGTGGAATACGAATGACGCTTGACGCATTGACTTTTATCAAATGTCAGAAATAATGTTGGCCGAGCTGGGATTCGAACTTACATCCCCTGTATAGACATCCGGCGTCGCTACCGACTGAGCTACCGAGGCTCGGTCGAAAGATGAAATCAGGTCTATATTACATGTAGACAGACGGTGATGATTCAGGTCGGACTGTGCGTTCGCAAAGCCTCGTCTGTGGTTTCTCTTTACGCGGATTGAACAAAATACAAATTCACTAGATGCCGATGATTATATATGGTGAGGGTTTAGAATATATACACGCACACATGTATGTAATGTTATGTTATAGTTGTCTATATTATTATTAAAGTCGTCCATTGGGGAAATGCCTGTGCGCCCGAAATGTCTCACCAGAGTCTTTATTGATCGTCTACATGCAATATAATTCGACAAACAACTTTTGACAAACAACTTTCGACAAACAACTTTTGACAAACAACTTTTGACAAATAACTTTCGACAAACAACTTATGACAAACAACTTTCGACTAACAACTTTTGACAAACAACTTTCGACTAACAACTTTTGACAAATAACTTTCGACTAACAACTTTTGACAAATAACTTTCGACTAACAACTTTTGACAAACAACTTTCGACTAACAACTTTTGACAAATAACTTTCGACTAACAACTTTTGACAAACAACTTTCGACTAACAACTTTTGACAAATAACTTTTGACAAATAACTTTCGACTAACAACTTTTGACAAACAACTTTCGACTAACAGCTTTTGACAAACAACTTTCGACTAACAACTTTTGACAAACAACTTTCGACTAACAACTTTTGACAAATAACTTTCGACTAACAACTTTTGACAAACAACTTTCGACTAACAACTTTCGACAAACAACTTTTGACAAATAACTTTCGACTAACAACTTTTGACAAACAACTTTCGACTAACAGCTTTTGACAAACAACTTTCGACTAACAACTTTTGACAAATAACTTTCGACTAACAACTTTTGACAAATAACTTTCGACTAACAACTTTTGACAAATAACTTTCGACTAATAACTTTTGACAAAAAACTTGACGCTAGGCCCCATTATAGTTACTCTAAATCTTACTTTATATCGAGGGCTTGGCAAGAAACGGTTGTAACTAAAATTGGCATTTTATTTTACCAAAGTTATTCATCTCGCCATTAAGTCTTTATAAGCGTTAAATCATTTTTCTTGGTAAACAATCGAAATTTAGTTGCCATTGCTAAATTTGCATTGTTTACAAAGGGGTCAATATTGCCCCTAAACCAGGGTTTCCAAATAGGTTTTTAGTCACAACCGTTTCACGCCAACCCTTGATATGATTACTAACTAGTGAAACAACAAGAACCGGTACTGTCATCCGCGGCTCACTTCAGCCATTGTGTCCGCCTCGACGGGGTAGTGGTTGAGAGTCCGCCTCGAGTGCGGGAGGCTGCTGGTTCAATCCCTGGCCGGGTCATTCCAAAAAACTTAAAGCAAAAGTAGTAATGGATGTTCCTTCTTGGCGTAGGTTGTAGGGTTGGTATTACGACAGACTCGTTGGTGTCAGGAAACAAAGGACCAGTAGTTCTGGTAAATACCCAGAGATTGATTGATTGATTGATTAGGGTTCAACGCCGTTTTCAACACTTTTTCAGTCATATCACGGTGACCAGTTCATCTACTCATGCGTTTCCTGGTTTTCCCACACCAGTACACCACACAACATACTGTCCAAGCAACTGGCTTCTTTTTCACATAGACTGTTAAACAGCCCATAGTTGAAAGACGAATGACGCATGTCACAGTGACTTTTGTCAAAAAAACAGTTAATGAAAGATTCATAACACACCATACAAACAAATCAACCATTGTGAGGTAAGTCGTATGCAATAAATAAAGGCTATGTCTAGCCTATGCATAAATAATGGAGTCTTATTATAGCTTTTTAACTGTCCCTAGATATTTAATAAAAGGTATTTATACGATCCTTGACACTTAAAACTCCTCAACAGCGCACGTATTGTGAAGAAAAAAAGAGAAAATTAGCATTTCCTTTTATTTCTTCTTTTTTGCTGACAATGTTTGAAACTCTAGATTACATAACGCTATTTAATCTTCCTGGTGTGTCCAACATAGACGACAATGGAAATTCATCATACCATTTTTTCCGAGGATCGGATCATATTTTGGCTGTCCTTGAACAATGATAGTGCACGTCTTGTTCTTTTCGAACAATGTATAATCCAGATAAGCTTTTACGAAATCAACACTCTCGCCTAAAATCACTTATAAAATATATATTAAATTTATTTTTGTGTTATGCATTGTTGTGATAAGACTGAGCAGTCGCACGGGCTCGTCTGGACATACACAATTTACAAAAGCAAAATTGTATCCTCTTTTTGGACATACACAATTTACAAAAGCCAAATTGTACCCTCTTTTTGGACATACACAATTTACAAAAGCCAAATTGTACCCTCTTTTTGGACATACACAATTTACAAAAGCCAAATTGTACCCTCTTTTTGGACATACACAATTTACAAGAGCCAAATTGTACCCTCTTTTTGGACAAACACAATTTACAAGAGCCAAATTGTACCCTATTTTTGGACATACACAATTTACAAGAGCCAAATTGTACCCTCTTTTTGGACATACACAATTTACAAGAGCCAAATTGTACCCTCTTTTTGGACATACACAATTTACAAGAGCCAAATTGTACCCTCTTTTTGGACATACACAATTTACAAGAGCCAAATTGTACCCTCTTTTTGGACATACACAATTTACAAAAGCCAAATTGTACCCTCTTTTTGGACATACACAATTTACAAAAGCCAAATTGTACCCTCTTTTTGGACATACACAATTTACAAAAGCCAAATTGTACCCTCTTTTTGGACATACACAATTTACAAAAGCCAAATTGTACCCTCTTTTTGGACATACACAATTTACAAAAGCCAAATTGTACCCTCTTTTTGGACATACACAATTTACAAAAGCCAAATTGTACCCTATTTTTGGACATACACAATTTACAAGAGCCAAATTGTACCCTCTTTTTGGACATACACAATTTACAAAAGCCAAATTGTACCCTCCTTTTGGACATACACAATTTACAAAAGCCAAATTGTACCCTCTTTTTGAAGGAGCGGGATACTCTATAAAGTTCACCTACATCAGTCATCGTGCGCATATGCAAATGCAACGTGCTATTCGAATAATCGGCTGATGGCCTGAAATGCCCCTTTGGCTTACCATAAATCATGTCAGAACAAAACGAGTAGACAAATAAAAGTCATTTAGGTGAACAGTTGTTCGAACACATATAATTAAGCCGCGTCTTGCAAGTTGGGGTCTGGCGAATCCCGGTAACACAGTAGGTAACTACGCTTGCAGTCGATCCAAAGGGTTGTAGGGACAACCCTAAGCTCGAACAACATCCTTTCCGACGTTTGATAAAAAACATTGCAATACGTGTCATTCGTCTTCCTAACTATTGGCTATCAGTCTATGTCGAAAATAAGTCAGTTGCTTAGAAAATACTGGTGTGAGAAAGCCAGGAAACACATGTATGTGAACTAGGGGCCGTGATATTAAACCCATATCATTAATTAACATATTAATAGTTGAACCGCGTTCGACAACTAAGGGTATTATTGTCTCTCCGGTATGACTACCCTGTTTAGTTACATTAGCACAGGCCTTTTCATGAATGATTCGATCTGAGCGTTACGAACAGTTAACCCCCCCCCCCCCCCCCCCCCCCCCCCCGCCCACATAAAGACGCTTTCTGACGCCGCTGAGACTGCGTGAATGAATGCACTGACTCGTCCATGTCTGCATTGTTCACGTGTACAATTAAATCCGTAATCGCCTGGCTCGGTTTAGACATGGTTCTTAACAATTTCTCCACTTGCATCGCGCTTTGATGTATATATATCAGACGACTTTATAAAACAGAGTAACAAAATGAGAAATTGCCCGTAAAAAGCAATTTCTCCTATTGCCACAATGTTTTAACTTAAATTAATAATTCAATTTTTTATTTATAGAAAGTATTTACATATTTCTTCCAATATATTTTCAAGGTCGTCTGCTGTGGATTTGTTGCATGTGGGATAGGGTATATTGAATGATATGTGTGAAAGGAGGCATCGACCTGCCAATTAAAAGAATGACCAGGTCGTCTTAATTAATATCGAAAGCGTGACGAGGTTTTACTGCATGTCATTTATATCAATAAAGATCATAATGATTGCCTTTGTCTGACTGTTGATGTATTGAAGTTCAAAGCCGTTAGTAACCGGTTAGTTTGTTCGCTCCTGTATACTCAATACCTCTTTAACAACTTGCAACCTTCCAAAGTATTATAGGGTGTATGTGTTCCGGGGTCACACCAAAAACCTTAACAATGGGAGTAACGGCTTTCCCTCTTGGAAATTGAACAGTAGTACTGGTATCTTACTCAGAAACCGCCGTGATATAACTGAACGATTGTTGAAAGCTGCGTAAAGCACCAACCAAACGAAAACCAGGAGAAATTCAATTATCCAGAAGTAATTATAACTTATGCATATGTAAGCTATGTGTTTATCGACATGCCATGTCTGTAGTATGTGTTTGTATAGCATGTATACAGAATGTGACTATGTGCTTGTATGCTTAATGTGAATTAAAATTGTGTGTTACGTTCTGTTCTATTGTTTCCAGTTATAGCACTGCGTTTACTGGAAGAGTTAAAGGCGTATGCTAGTTATTTATCAAACAAAAATCCCAATCATAGACTTTCTTTATTCTTTGTATTGTATTAGTACATACAATAATTGGTTGAAATGAGAAAAAGATAAATATGTTTTAGATTTAAAAAAAATATATGACATGACCAATTTCATTAAATGCACAAATATAGGCATTTTGGCCGAACACCTAAAACACACACAAAAACAAATATGAAAACTACAAATCATATTAAAGTTCATATATCACTTTATATATAGAATTTAAATCAATATGAAAAGAGAATTTGTGAGAAAAATATGAAAACAAATTGATTAAGCCGTTTTTCAAGGCCGAAATGGTGTCACGTTTTTTGACAAAAAAATGTAGCATACGCCTTTAACAGTATTATTAGTCCTTTTTACCAGCCAGTCAGACTAAATGATAACACAATAACCCTGAGCGCCATGGAGGGCAGCCATTACTACCAACAATGAAAGAATGGACGAACCATGAGTCAAACACATGGTTATAAATTGTCACCAATTCCGATGATGAAATGCTTGATGCGAATATCCAGTGGCGAAAACAAAGTAAGATACCGTTAACACTACGCAGTAGTATATCACGTGACCAACATGAATGTTAAAAAACAGTTATGAGTCACGTTTCCTAATATTACATGATCCGCGTTGTTCAAATTGTAATAATCTTGGTGTTCCCTCATTGGCACTAAAGGTTTGTGGGGTTAGCATTACGACTGGCTTTATGGTGTGGAGATAAATGAACCAGTACTTGACAAAGGAAACGCCGTGATGTAACTGAAAAAGTGTTGAAAGTGAAATAAAATACTATGCAAGCAAAGAAAGACTGACTTACTTTAGGAAACGTCATTTAACTCACATAAGGAAAGAATGTTGCGAAAATGCGTGACACTAGCAATACAAAACGAACGTGTATAGTCATATTACAATCTCTCTAAGTTAATAATGGAGTATACGGAATAAGATAAGATAACATTGCCTTTGTTGTACCTGCCTTATAACTGTTATTAATGCACGTATCATCCTAATGGATATCGGCTATCCTTTCTCATTGATTCCAAAAGAACTCAGATATATCTAAGCTTTTCCAACATATAGATCTGCCTACAGTAGCCGACCTTTTAAATATTACGACATTAGGAGAAGTATCTAAAAATGAACAATTTCATCTTAAAGGCATAAAACTTTAAACTTACATTTATACAGATTGTTTTTTGTCTAAATGTGTTCGCGTTCTGCAGATTGTTTGTATGTCGGTTAAGATTTTCTTAACCCTTTCCCTCATAGAACAATGCTGCAGCAGACGACTTTGAACATATTTGGTCAAAAAATAGAAAATCTCTAAAATGTAATGGATAACCTGCGACTAAAAGTGGAACACATTGTGGTAAAAGGAGAAATTGCTCGTTTTGAGCAATTTCTTCTTTTGTCACTATGTTATCAAAAAGCCATCTGCTGCAGAGGCATCAGAAAGCGTCTATATGAGGGAAAGGTTTAATTTGGCTTTTACGCCTTATTTAACATTATTTCAGTTATATCACGACGACAGTTCACTTATTCATGCTCCCTGTTTAAACAAACCAGTACTTGGCTAGGAGATGTGCCTTTCTCAAGGGCACTTTACCATGGGGATCGAATCTGGAACGCCCGGTTCGAAATCTCGGACGCTTACAACTCGTCCTCGGCAGCTTCCTTTAAAGATGTTAGGAACAAATCGCGGAACACTAGGTATTTTTAAAGGATCAGGAGATAAGCATACCATAACAAGATATAAAATTATATAAATGAACGTAAACACCATGTAGATGATGGATCTGTATTTACGTAACTTGTCTTATTTACAGCGGCAGATGACAGTAAATGCAAATTCTACATCTATATTAATGAGCCGTTCCACGATAAAACCAACATTATGGACTCTGCGTAATGTATCGACCAGATCAGCCTGCGCAGTCCGCCCATGCTACTGCGGGCCGACATATTCCGTCGCATGTGGATAGAGGTATAGAGTATAGATTCCTTGAACACAAAATCCACAGGAGAGGAAAAATGTCAATCCAGGTTAGCCTGCACGGCATGCTTAGGCTGATCCGGATCGATACTTTACGCAGAGATCACAATGTTTGTTTTCTCGCGGACGGCTCTCATCTATATGTGTAGTTATCACGATGTGGGAGACAGTGACTGGAAGGTTAATTGTGTATGATGTTTTGAGCGGCTCTCAGTTTTTCCTTTGAGTTGTATCACGGCGATTCTTTGGTAAGTTACCAGTTCTACTGGTCCGTGGTAAGTTACCAGTTCTACTGGTCCGTGGTAAGTTACCAGTTTTACTGATCCGTGGTAAGTTACCAGTTTTACTGATCCGTGGTAAGTTACCAGTTCTACTGATCCGTGGTAAGTTACCAGTTCTACTGGTCCGTGGTAATTTACCAGTTCTACTGGTCCGTGGTAAGTTACCAGTTTTACTGATCCATGGTAAGTTACCAGTTCTAATGGTCCGTGGTAAGTTACCAGTTCTACTGATCCGTGGTAAGTTACCAGTTCTACTGGTCCGTGGTAAGTTACCAGTTCTACTGATCCGTGGTAAGTTACCAGTTCTACTGGTCCGTGGTAAGTTACCAGTTCTACTGGTCCGTGGTAAGTTACCAGTTATACTGGTCCGTTTGTCTTCACAGCAGCGAGTCGGTCGTACTGTTTACACTCAACAACATCCTCAGCTCGACGGAGAGAACGCCATTCCTAACGTATCGAGGGCTTGGCGTGAAACGGTTGTAACTAAAATTGGTATTTCTTTACCAAGGTTAATCACCTCGCCATAAAGTCTTTATAAGCGTTAAATAATTTGTCTTGGTAAACAATGGAAATTTAGGTGCCATTGCTCGTTCTGAGCAATGGCACTTAAATTAGCATTGTTAACAAAGGGGTCAAAATTGCCCCTAAACCAGGTTTTTCAAAATAGGTTTTTAGTTACAACTGTTTCACGCCAAGCCCTCGGTATACAGTATTTATAATAACCCTAGTTGCTGATCGAAAGCGCGAACTCCCGCATCCGAGGCGGTATCTATATTTGTTGTTTAAGATAATTCGAATTGATCTTTTAACTCGAACCAATTCTTGAAACTGATCTGTCCTTTGAAACAGCGAGGCAGCCATTCTCTTTGCAATCAGAACACGGGCTGTTAGTTCGAACCGTAGCTCGGCCAACATTATATCCGACATTTGACAACAGCCATTGCGAAAAGCCTCATTCGTTTTCCACCACTGATCTTACAGTTTTTGTGAGAAACCAGATGCTTGTAAGACACGGTCGTGTTGTGTACTGGTGTGAGTCAGCCAGGACACGAATGAGTTCGTGAACTGGCTCCCGCGATTGAGCAATCAATCAATCAACCAATCAATCAATCAATCAATCAATCAATCAATCAATCAATCAAACGATTTTAGTACCATAACAGGTTCGCTATTGGTTCACGTGGCTACCCCGTAACTGAATATTACACGAGAAAACCAACCGTTTGGACTCTGCGTAAAGTATCGACCCGGATCAGCCTGCCGCGCAGGCTATCTCGTACAGTCACATTTCACCTCCTATGGATTTTCTGTTTCAGGAATCATATTCTATACCTCTATCCCCCTGATACGAAATATGTCGGCCCGGATTAGCCTGCGCCGACTGGGCAGGCTGATTTTGGTCGATACATTTCGCAGAATCCATAATGTTGGTTTTCTCGTGGAACGGCTCATATATATATGCTTACAAAAAATTAAATAGAAGGGCTGCAATTCTAACTTTCATTCAAAAGACACATGTAAAATTCCTCCTCTAACTTAAGTCGATAATAAAAGACTCTGATAGAATATGATATGACAGTGTGTTTGCACCTGACTCGTGAGTGTTCGACAATTTACAAAATTCCACACTAAATGCCAGATGTGGCTTAAACAATCTCACGACATCGACCAAGTCAGGTTGCACTGTTATAAGAATAAGGATAACGTCAATATCTCGAAAATGTTTCTCGTTCGGTAATAGTTACAATTTATCAATAGCAGACGAAAATTTCGAAAGAAATTGTTTTCTGTATGAGAAAATTAGACGCCTTTCGTCTGATAGACTATTCTCAGTGTTTAACTATTTTCCTTATAGAAGTGGTCTTTAACCCATTACTTCACACAGACGACATTTGACGCCTGCTGTTACAGACGACTTTTGAAAACAGTGAAATAAAAGGTGAAATTGCTCAAAACGAGCAATTTCACCTTTTATTGCAATATTTTCAATTCTTTATGAATATAATTCTTTGAGTTTTCTAGATTGGTGAAATTATTCGTTTGATGATTGTAAAGCAGACGACCTATAAAAAGTTATGTGAAGTAATGGGTTAAAAAAAGGGAACAAACTATAAAGGATAATGAGGAAATGGTTGTGCTAAGAATTCTTCTTTCACCATAAACAACCAATATGCAGCAGATGCTTTTGAAAAAACTTAGTCGAAGGTGTGTGAACTTTCAATAAATGAAGGAAGAATTATTAAAAATAAAGTTAGAAACATTGTGATATAAGGGAAAATTGCTCATCATGAGCGATTTATCCTTTTGCGACATGTTTTCAAACGTGGTTTGCTCGGTATGTCTGAAATGGTTAAATTGTACATATCTTGATCAATTCCAAATTCATTCTCATAACATAAAGATAATAAATAAAAGTAAAACTGCTTATCACATAATATATTTTAAATGTCTTCTGCTTTACAAATCAGCTGAGGAAACAAGATAAAACAATATCTATAAAATTGAAGGTATTATTATGACGGAGAGTGTAAAATATTGTGTGAAAAAGAAGGTATTGCCCGTTCAGATAAACAGGTATTTTCATGTCGTCTGCTTTAAAGTCATCTTAAGACACACAAAAATGACACCTTTAAAATCGGAGATATCATTTTGACCAAGTGTGTAAAAGCATTGTGGGAAAAGAATTTATTGCTCGTCTAGATCAACAGGAAATTCCTTTTCAAACGGGATATGAGCCGTCCCGCGAAAAAAACCAACAACATTATGGCCTCTGCGTAATGTATCGACCCAGATCAGTTTACGCATTCTGTCTGAAGGGGTATATAGAGTAATAATTCCTGAAACAGAAAATCCACAGGAGGCGAAAAGAGTCTTCCCGAATTAGCCTGCACTGCATGCTTAAGCTGATCCGGAACGATACTTTACGAAGAGTCCACACTGTTATTTCTCGCGGGTTCATATGTCCAATTTGTCAGATTAACCATTTTCACATGCATCTGCATCACGTAACTTTTGAAAACAATGTGGCAAATGAAGAAATGACATTAATTACACAATGTTCAACTCCATTCAAAACTGAATGGATGTTCTTTAAACCTAAATGGGTTTTGTCCAGTAGCTTTCTAAAACGTCTCGGCTACAACTGTTTTGAGTGCGGAAAACGGTTAAATATTCAGTAATGTTGTATTCTGTGATCTGGCCTTGTACTTAAGTATTTAATTTGTCAGAGGCCAAATATTTTTTGAAATTTAATTACTCAATGTAGTTGTTGATAGTTTGGTGTTTTACGCCACTTTCAATAATGTTTCAGTCATGTCACGGCGTTTCCTGGCTAAGTTACCAGTACTGGACAATTTACCCTGACACCGGCCAGTCAGTCGCAATGCTAACCCCGCATCCCTGAGCGCCAGTGAGGGCAGCCATTATTGCTAACATTTTTTCAAGTCTTTGGAATGTCCCGACCGGGGATCGAACCCGAGGCGGACGCTCGAACCACTACAACTCCGATGCGGTAAAGATAGACATGGATGCGGGTTTAATTCCCGACCTGGTCATACTAATTATTATGGGTTAGCATAACTTACCAATGAAAACGCCGAAAAATTGTTGGAAGCGGCTTAAAGCACATAAAATACATATCTATTAATATATTGCTAATAGTACAATGGCTCGCCATATCCCAGAGTGTTATGACCTGAGGGTCTGGTTTTCTATGAGACAGTTATCCAGCCACTCCCCAGATTCTTCCGACGAAATAATCGCGGTACCAAATACATAACAAGAGAGAGAAATTGGTGAAAATTTACAAGAATAGCAGACGCATCTTCTCATAGATAATCGATTATAAAAAAACATCAATGACGTCATTCCTATAATCAATGCACTAACTCCGACAGTAATATATCGCATGTTTTGTTTATACCAAGACTGTTCTTGTCTTTAAGTTAATCCCTTTTTCGTCTGATAAATGAATTTTCATGATTCTATAGCATACGACTTTTGAGGCAAGAAGTTCACACTTAAATCTTTTTCAATACGCTCGAGTCTAACTCTCTGTTCCTCAGGCAGACTTTAGTTTGACACCTCCGCTGCAGAAGACTTTCATTTCAATGTTTTCAAAAGTCGTCTGCTCTTAAAGTGTCGAAATGAGTATGGTGTGCACGTGAGAACGGGTTATGAATAATTTGCATTATCCCTTTCCCTCATATAAACGCTTTCTGACGCCTCTGCAGCAGACGGCTTTTTGAAAACATAGTGACAAAAGAAGAAATTTCTCAAGACGAGAAATTTCTCCTTTTGCCACAATGTTTTCCACTCATATAGGTTCATAAGTTATCCATTCAATTATACAGAATTTCGATTTTTTTGACAAAATGTGTTCAAAGTCGTCTGCTGCAAAATTGTCGTATGAGGGAAAGGGATAAATAACATCGTGCAGAATACTATGGTACTTTGTGTATTGATTAATTGCTTAATAGGGGGTTTAACGCCGTTTTCAACATTTTTTCAGTCATATCACGGTGGAAAGTTTCACCTTACCATGTGTTTTATGGCTGGATTACACAACAGTCCTTCCAAGCAACTGGCTGCTCTTCCACATAGGATATTAGTGTTGTGTGTTTGATACTTGTCGCCAATCAGTCGGTAATATGATGTATATAATGCATGCTCGCCACTAGTCATCGTTAGTTGATATATATGCTAGTCATTACAGTTAGTGTATAGTATGTAATTATATACCGTAGTCGAATGGAATAAAGATAGTCACCATGTATGAATGTTTTATGTATTATATGCTCCCTACGCAACAATTAGCCCAATGGTGGAAAGTTTGGAAACAGAATGACGATTGTCGCACTGACTTTTGTCAAACATCGCAAAAATTGTTGGCAGAGCTGGGGTTCGAACTCACAATCCCTGGATAGACAGCCCGCGTCACTACCCATTGAGGAACCGAGTCCCGGCATACTGCATGCATACTATGTAATACTCTTTGTGAAACTTCAAGTGATTTCAGTAATAAACCGATCTAAAATAAAAATCCAATTATCTTTTTTACTTGGCACGTAGTGGAAATTCTGGCACCAGTTACCGTTTGAAATACCTTTGCATGTGTACATCATTAACGATGTGTTTGTTTTCTTTAGTTTAAACGTATTTATTTAACGTCGAAATGTTTAGCAACATATTTTAACTTATAGTCATTATTCTCGGTGTCTGGTTCCCAGGTTTCTCAATCAGTACTAGCGCTGAGTATATCTGGAAGTCCCGAACATTGTCCCTGCTCTCGCGGAAATCGAACCAAAGAGCACTGGATCACGAAACAGATGCTCTCCCTTTAACCCTTTCCCTCATATAGACGCTTTCTGACATCTCTGCAGCAGACGGCATTTTGAAAACATAGTGACAAAAAAAGAAGAAATTGCTCAAAACGAGCAATTTCTCCTTTTGCCACAATGTTTTCAACTTTTAGTCATAGGTTATCCATTCAGTTATAGAGATTTTCTATTTTTTGGCAAAATATGTTTAAAGTCGTCTGCTGCAGAATTGTCGTATGAGGGAAAGGGTTATAAGCGACAGTCTCTTGGTTCCAATGTATTTTCCCGTATCCTTTAACCCGAACACAACAAATCTGCAGCAGTCGACTTTTAAAATATCTGGGCAAAAGTATGGGAAATCTTTATAAATGAAAGTGAAATTACTTAAAAGTTTTGAAAACTTTATGGCAAAATGGAGAAATTGAACATTATGCACCAGAATGTGTCTGCAAGTGGAAAAGGGGTTGTTTGTTGTTATGGTGTTTCGCGGCGTTTCCTGTGTTATTTACCAGTACTACGGGTCCAGTTATATCACGGCGTTTCCTGTGTTATTTACTAGTTTTACTGGTCCAGTTATATCACGGCGTTTCCTGTGTTATTTACCAGTTTTACTGGTCCAGTTATATCACGGCGTTTCCTGTGTTATTTACCAGTACTACTGGTCCAGTTATATCACGCTGTTTCCTGTGTTATTTACCAGTACTACTAGTCCAGTTATATCACGACGTTTCCTGTGTTATTTACCAGTACTACTGGTCCAGATATATCACGGCGTTTCCTGTGTTATTTACCAGTACTACTGGTCCAGTTATTTCACTGTGTTTCCTGTGTAATTTACCAGTACTACTGGTCCAGTTATTTCACGGTGTTTCCTGGGTTATTTACCAGTCCTACTGGTCCAGTTATATCACGGCGTTTCCTGGGTTATTTACCAGTACTACTGGTCCAGTTATATCAAGGCGTTTCCTGGGTTATTTACCAGTACTACTGGTCCAGTTATATCACGGCGTTTCCTGGGTTATTTACCAGTACTACTGGTCCAGTTATATCACGGCGTTTCCTGTGTTATTTACCAGTACTACTGGTCCAGTTATATCACGGCGTTTCCTGGGTTATTTACCAGTACTACTGGTCCAGTTATTTCACAGCGTTTCCTGGGTTATTTACCAGTACTACTGGCCCAGTTATATCACGGCGTTTCCTGGGTTATTTACCAGTACTACTGGTCCAGTTATATCACGGCGTTTCCTGGGTTATTTACCAGTACTACTGGTCCAGTTATATCACGGCGTTTCCTGGGTTATTTACCAGTACTACTGGTCCAGTTATTTCACAGCGTTTCCTGGGTTATTTACCAGTACTACTGGCCCAGTTATATCACGGCGTTTCCTGGGTTATTTACCAGTACTACTGGTCCAATTCAGCGAGTCAGTCGTAATACCAACCCTTCAACCCTAAGCGCCAATAAGGGGAGCCATTACGTTTTTAAAGAATTTGGTATGACCCGGTCGGGGATCGTACCCGCGACATACTTGTACTACTGATCCATTTGCTCTTACACCATCGAGTTAGTCGTAAAGCTAACCCCACACCTAAGGTCCAAGAAGGATCTACAGTGGTCAAAAATTGTTTTTTTTTGCATTCGCACCTCTAAATTGGTTTTCAAAAGAGACGACACAATCTTGTCATATTTAACCCAAATAAAATGTGTGTAAATGTAAATTATTTTTTGCATTGTGCATATCAAATAAAACTTCAATATGTATACAAATTAGTAGTAACATTTTGTCCAGGTGTTATAAACATCACGATAGAAATATAACCATTTAAGATGGAAACAGATATTATGATACACCCTGTATTAATACTTCATTCGTACTTGTAGCCGAGATGTTAATGACATTCTACGGACGGCTCTAAAACATCAAATCAGCGTAAAGGGCCATCCAGCTGCGTGCATAAAAACATTACGAGTAATCAAAGTCAGCATAAGGCATTACCCGCGCGAAATAATACTTAAATCTTTCCCACATACAGCAAATCTGCAGCACACAAATATTTGAAAAAAATAGAAAAAATCTCTATAAATAATAGTACAATAATTTAATAAAGTTGAAAACACTGTGTCAAAAGGAAAAATTGCTCGTTATGAGCATTTCCGCTGTTTGTAATTGTGTTTTCAAAAGTCGTCTGCTGCAGATGCGTCAGAAAGCGTCTATATGTGGGAAAGGGTTCAGGCAAATCAGGCCACTATAGAACGAGAGATTGCAGTAAATCAATGCTGAAATGATTGTAATGATACTTAGATACTTAGATAACACGGACAAACACACAGTGTAGTACGTATACATATGAGTCGATCCACGAGAAAACTAATAGTGTGGACTCTGCGTAAAGCATCGACCCGGATCAGCCTAAGCATGCCGTGCAGGCTAACCCGGACGGACACTTTTCGCTTCCTGTGTATTTTCTGTTTCCGGAGTCATAACGATATACCTCTATCCCCCTGAGACGGAATGTGTCTACCCGGATAAGCCTGCGCTGACTGCACAAGCTGCTCTGGGTCGATACATTACGCAGAGTCAATTCCGTTGGATTTTCTCCTGGAACGGCTCATATACATGCATCGTATAAAACATAATAAATAGATAAATAAGTTCATGGATATTTTTACTAACAAACAAATCAGTTTTTGGCGGAAAAACTTCTTTGATTAGAAATACACAAATATAGTGTAAGTAGAGAATGCAACAATTACTTAGTCGTTGATTTATCAGTGAATGCATTTTTTAACGTGGCATTTTTGCATCAGATTATTGGCACTCGGGGCTGATTGCAGTGTTCTGCGTGTACGAAGTTTCAACGTAATAGAAACGGCAGCTTAACTGAGTAACCCTTTTCCATATACAGACGCTTTCTGATGCCTCTGAGGCAGGCGACTATTGAAATCAATGTAACAAGAGGAGAAATTGCTAAAAAATGGCAAATTCTCTTTTTGTCATGATGTTTTCAACTCTATTCAATGGTTTTATCTTAATTTATAGAGATTTTCTGCATGTTTGGCTAGATGTTGATAAAGTCGTCTGCTACAGTGTCAGTGTTGTTGTTGTATGTGGTATATGTGAGCTATTAACTATCATATAATTAAGTATGAAGAGGAGCTTGTCATTCATATGTATCGACTCGAGCTGGACGGTAGAAAACGGTTTGTTTTTTGGAAAGGTTATTTCCTTTAACTGTAGATACCGTATGAACTCACATTAATGTTATACCAACCTATTACTATAAGCTAAATAGGCAGGGTTCAAATCAGTTACAATCAGTTGACCCTTTCCCACACACAACACAAATCTGCAGCAGAGGACTTTGATCACATCTAGGTAAAATAATGACAATTGTTCTATACATAAAAGAATACTTAATGCATAGCGATGACATAATTGTGGCATCGTTTCCAAACGTCGTCTGTTAGAATGCGTCTGCTTTTTGGAAAGGGTTAAACATCTCGATTGTACGACTTTTTGATTATACCACTCTCTTCGGCATCAACATCGTCCGTCAAAGTCAATGGGATTTATAATAATAAAAGCATATTAATAATAATAATAAAGAAAATAATCGACATAAACATTAATCGAATAAGCACTTATCAGTTACTTACAGTTCAACTTCTATATGAGCCGTCCCGCGATAAAACCAACATTGTGGACTCTGCGTAAAGTGTCGACTCGGATCTGCCTAAGCTTGCCACGCAGGCTTACCCGGATAGACACATTTCGCCTCATGTGGATTTTCTGTTTCAGGAACCATTACTCTATACCTATATCCCCCTGAGACGGAATGTATTGGCCCGGATCAGTCTGCGCGGACTGCGCAGGCTGATCTGGGTCGATACATTTCGCAGAGGCCATTATGTTGGTTTTCTCGCGGGACGGCTCAAATGTATAAACTCGACTGTACGACTGTTTATTTTGCTCAAACCGCCTTAGTCGTGTAGTGGTAAAGCGTCCGCATCGGGTGCGGGAGGTCGCATGTTAGATCACCGACCGGTGCATACCAAGGACCATACAAGTGGTGGTAATGGCTGCCCTCCTTGGCGCTCATAGATGCGGGGCAAGCTTAACGACTGACTGGATGATGGCAGGGTAAATGGACCAGAAGTACTGATAACTTACACAGGAAACACGGTGATATAAATGAAAAAAATGTTGAAACCGGCATGAAACACTAAAACAAATCAATAAATCAATTTCGCCCATCCGCCTCTTCTCGACATCATCGTCGAAAGGAATAACAATGATTTATTTATAATAAAAAAAATAATGATAATAATCAACATAAAGATAACGAGGCTTCACCTCAACATCAGAAGTCTTTTAAACGTGAAGAAATCTTGAAAGACTGTAATTATGCCCAATCGAAATGCCGTTTTCGTACTTTAAAGCATGTATGGCTGCTTCAAACTGTAATTAAAGAACAGCAGCGTTCCTAGCAAGCCATCAATAACCCCCTTTTCACCCTTTCCCTCATATAGACGCTTTCTGGCGCCTCTGCAGCAGACAGCTTTTTGAAAACATAGTGACAAAAGAAGAAATTGCACAAAACGTGCAATTTCTCCTTTTGACACGATGTTTTCCACTTTTAGTCATAGGCTATCCATTCAGTTATAGAGATTTTCCATATTTTGACAAAATATGTTTGAAGTCGTCTGCTGCAGAATTGTCGTATGAAGGAAAGGGTTAAACTATTAAGAAATTTAGAAATTTGAAGAAAAGAATCATTGTTTTATTTAGTTTTTTTATCATGGTAAATACGCCGATTGCAACATTTTTTCATTTAGATCACGGCGTTTCATTGGTTAGTTACTACTATAGGTTGTACTGGTCAATTTATCCTGAAACCAGCGAGTATGTCATTATGCATGACGCACAACCCCGAGCTCCAAGGAGGGGGAAGCCAGAGAAACCTTGGTAGACGGGAGCATAAAGCATACTTTAGAGCAAAGTAAACACATTTGTTTGTGGGGGTAGGGGGATTTCACTTGTTTATAGGTAACGATTTCGAGTACATATGTAGCACAACCTGTGTTTAAAGACCACCTATAGGAAGAAAACAATCTGGTCTTTGTTCAAAGGTGGTCTAATTTCAGAGTCATTTATACAGGAAATGAGTTATTGGGAAATTAAAAGTGCGCTGCTTTCAAAACGTGTCTGCACATGGGAACGGATTAAATATTGGCTAATACTGTCATGTTTCAAAGTCAGCTACTACTATAAATGTTGTTTTGTGTGTGTGTTTTTTATGGTGTTTAACGACGCTTTAAATCTTTCAGCGCCAAAGGCAATATTGAGGTTTTTGCAAACAATGCAGATTCAAGTGAGTCAGCTCGTGACGAGCTGTCTCACTTGAAATCAGCATTGTTTGCCTTTTATTCATCAAAATAGTCCGAAAGATATATTACATGACAAAATGGAGACGCTCGACTTTGAACATGGAAGAGTCTACTTTAAACAATTCGGCGCTGAAAGAGTTAAAGAAATCAGTTATATCGGCATTTTCCGGTGCTAGGTTACCAGTACTATTGGTCTATTCAACCCGACACCAGAGAGTCCGCGGTACTGCTTACCCCACACTCCTTATCGCATAGCAGTGAAAGCCTTTATTATTTGTAAAAGTATTTTAAAGCAGGACCATGACACGGATTGAACACGCGACCTCCCGCACCCTAGGCGGACGGTCTACCACTACACTGCCGTGGCGGTGTTTATGCTAAATAAAACTCTAGAAACATCGCAGGTAAAGGAAAAGTTACTCGCTTTTAAGTCTCCTTTCTCCATAACGTCTTTAACCTTTTCCCACACGTATACGCTTTCTGACTCCACTGCAGCGGACGAATTTTGAAAACACTCCGATAAATAGAGAAATTGCTTAGCAATTTCGACTTTTGTTACAATGTATTCACCTCTATTGACATACATTATCTTACAGATATTCTCCATATTTTTGTCTAGATGTTGTCAAAGTCGTCTGCTGCAGATTTATTGTATGTGTTAGTGTCACGTGCAGCGGGGTAAGGATTAATAATTGTAACAGTCGTGTTTGTTCGAAAACGCTGGCGCAATTTTCGTGAGTGAGACATGGCCTTAAATATTGGCAATAAATGCCAAAAGGTTTGTTTTTTCTTGATTTGCGTGTTTTTTTTTATTGGCGCTTTACTTCAATTTCATTATATTTTCAGTAATATCACGGCGTTTTCTCTGCAGGTAACCAGTTACTATTAGTTACACGGCGTTTTCTCTGCAGGTAACCAGTTATTACTGGTTCATTTATCCTGCCACCAGCGAGTCAGTCGTAAAACACCGCAATACTGAGCGCCGAAGACAACCATTTTTAAATCATTTTTAAAGTCTGTGGTATGACCCGATTGGGTATCGAACCCACGATCTCCCGCACCCAAAGTGGACACTCTATGACTACACCCCCCCCCCCCCCCCCATAGGCGGGTTATTTTCTTTAGTACAGGTTATACATTTATGTTATCTTCTCATAAGGTCTTGTGTTTAGATTGGTTTTCTATTATCTATCACATGGGGGTAATTTCACGAAATAGAAATTTACCCCTTCATACATGAAGACGCATTCTGGTGCGTCTCCAGCAGAAGAATTTTGCAAACATTGTGACCAAAGGAGCATATTGATCATAATGATAAATTTCTCCTTTTGTCACAATCTTTTCTACTGTATTTAATGATTATATTTTCATTTATAGCGATGTTCCATATTTTTGCCCAAATGTTTTCGTCAAGTCGTCTGCAGTAGATTTGTTGCGTGTGGGAAAGAGTTAATCAGATGTCAACAATCGTGGTTGAGACAGTTTGATTAATTAGAAAAACGTTTGACGTCACTTGACGTTGTTTTAAAAGTCGTTTGCCGCTGATGCGATTAAAATCGTTTATGTCATAGAACAAATTATTTCGTCTTTTTTTAAACATTTCCGAACAAGGAATGACAAGATAAGCGTTTACGTCCATGTATTTTTATCTTATTCTATTTAACCCTTTCCCTCATATAGACGCTTTCTGACGCCTCTGCAGCCGCGAGACGACTTTTGAAAAGATGGCGACAATAGAGAAAATTGCTCAAAACGAGCAATTTCTCCTTTTGTAACCATGTTTTCAACTCTATTCAATTATTGTACTTTCATTGAAAGGGAGATAGTATGTTTTCAAAGTCGTCTGCTGCAGAAGTGTTGTATGTGGGCAGGGGTAGTCCGCGGATTCCCTTTCTTATATTTAACTATTCCACAAAACTGAATATAAAAAAACACTGCAGTCGATTGCCACGTATTTTGACTGACTTTGATGCATCTGCATCAAACGATTTATGAACATGTGTGCGACAAGAAGAGTCCGATTATCATGAGAAAGCTCTTTTTGCCGACATGTTTTCAACTGTATTCAATAAGTATAAATTCATAAAGTTTTGTAAACGTGTGCCTATATTATGTTTCAAAAATCGTCTGCTGCCGATTTGTTTTATTTAGAAGCATGGGGAGAGTTAACCCTTGCTCACATACATGTACATCATATCTGCAGCAGACGACTTTGAACACATCTTATAAAAAAACACGAAAAATCTATATATATATGAAGGTTTACTTACTTACACAAGTTTAAAACATTGTGACAAAGGGAGATATTGCTCGTTTAGAGCAATTTCTACTTTTGTCACAATGTTTTCAAAAGTCGTCCGCTGCAGAGGCGTCAGAAAGCGACTATATGGTGGAAAGGGTTAACCGCCAGTATTCTGGAATGACCCGCTTCAGTGCACGACTTTAACTCTTTTACTGCAGAATTTCGCAAAGTCGAACCTTCTATGTTGATTCCCCCCCCCCCCCCCCCCCCCCCCCCCCCCATAAAGCATGGGGAGAGTTAACCCTTGCTCACATACATGTACATCATATCTGCAGCAGACGACTTTGAACACATCTTATAAAAAAACACGAAAAATCTATATATATATGAAGGTTTACTTACTTACACAAGTTTAAAACATTGTGGCAAAGGGAGATATTGCTCGTTTAGAGCAATTTCTACTTTTGTCACAATGTTTTCAAAAGTCGTCCGCTGCAGAGGCGTCAGAAAGCGACTATATGGTGGAAAGGGTTAACCGCCAGTATTCTGGAATGACCCGCTTCAGTGCACGACTTTAACTCTTTTACTGCAGAATTTCGCAAAGTCGAACCTTCTATGTTGATTCCAAGCCCTCGATACACCTCTAAACAATGAATGGAAACATGGTTACAACTTAAAACAATCCACCAGAAGACGAGTAAAGAGAAGAACGACCACGTGATCAATCCGTCACCAGTGTATCTACTTCAATTTCAAACGACATTTTACTTCTACGTTTGGATTGCAGGTTTTGGTCCCTTCGACTTCTGTAACCGATGGCGTGAAACCTTTGCCACCAAGTATAAGAACCAGGTCAGTCGGCGGATCCGTGCCGTCTGACCTGGCTCTATACAGTCGGATGCTCAAATCAATATTTTCATAAATTTGCTATTGCTAGGATTTGCTACGAACTCTTCCAAATGCAAAGCTGAACAGGTTTATTTTATAAATTCAGCATCGAAAGGGTTGTGCACAAAATCGATACAGATGCAGTAAACTATTCTTCCGTTCATTGTTTCTCTTTCTGTTCACCATTTCACCCCAAATGCTATTTTCAGGAGTGCCTGAATTTTGGCAACATCTGCGAAATAATATGTAAATGCTGAATATTTGGAAGTTGATATTTTAAAATTGATAGTTAAAAACCTGTTCGTTTCACTCTTTCAGCTTCAATGGCTTTTGAGGTTTTTGCAAACAATACATAATCAAGTGAGACAGATCGTAACGAGCTGTCTCACCTGAACTCCGCATTGTCTGCCTTTTAAGTATCAAAATATTCCCAAACTCTTATTAGATTAGAAATGGATAATCCCGATTTTGTAAATTGAAGAGTCAACTTTGAACAATTCGGCGCTGAATTTATTGTTATAAATAAACTGCAAGTTTTTGTGCAATTTCTCATTTCTACAATGTTTTTTAAAAACATTCTTTATCAATTTTTGCGCAATTTAAAGCATTTTAACGCACGACTTTTGAAAACAATGTGGCCAAAGGTGAAATTGCTCATGATGAGCAATTTCACCTTTGGCCACAATGTTTTCCACTTATAGTCGTTGGTTATCCATTTAATTATAGAGATTTTCCATTTTTTGACAAAATATGTCCGAAGTCGTCTGCTGCAAATAAGTTGTATGTAGGAAAGGGTTAAGGAGTAATATAATAAAAAAAATGTTGTATGTAGCACTTGTGTGAGAAAACCAGAAAATGTGAACTGGCCTCCATGACATGACTGAAGAATTGTTAAAAACGGCGTAAAATAGCCATCAATCACTCACAAACTTAAACCGTATAGTGTTTGTACAAAATTAATCGCCTGAATGGGCCGATTCTTTTGAATAGCAATACTATTAGGTTTAGTCAGCAACAAGAGAAACTATTCAAGAGCAGGAAAAGGTCACTTCTCTAGAGTGCTGTCGTTTCCTGAAGATGCGACACAAGCTGCATGAAGGTTGGATGTTTCGGCGCACGGGCCCCTAGGCCCCCCGGTTAATCCGCCACTGTATATTTCACGTGACTTCTTTCGTGGGGTGGGGGAGTCGGTCACGGGCCCTATGGGCCCCCGCTAAATCCGCCACTACATTTGCCACGCTTTTTCTCTGTTTACCATTAAATTTTCGACGCACAAGCCCTACAGCCCCCGGTTGATCCGCCACTGTATATTTCACGTGACTTCTTTCTTTTTTTTCGTTCCTCTTCGCGAATGTTAATAATGTTAACAAGCGTCCATATTTGACCTCTCGGCACATTAATTTCTGAAGCATTTCTTAAATTTATATTGGAGTATTTTCACTAATGTTCCAACAACATTAAAATGATATTCATGGGGGAGATCCAAACGTTTTTAAATGCAGTTTTGTTGAATCCATGATGAACTATTTTTCTCGCGCAGTTTCTCATACGTTGTTTGGTGCTAACAGCAATTGGCAGGCTGCCAACTTCGAAAAAAATGGTGCTAAAAGCCCCAGGCCTAAAAGCCCCAGGCCTAAAATCTATGAGGAAATATTGAAAACGAAAGTAAAATTATTGAATAAAGTAGAAAACATTTTGGCAGCAGTAAAACTTGCTTATTTTTCGCAATTTCACCATTTTGATGAGATGATCTTGTCTGTCCAGCCGAGCCCCGGTAGCTCAGTCGGTAGCGACGTGGGCTGTCAATCCAGGGGTTGTGAGTTCGAATCCCGGCTCGACCAACTTTCTTTCCGAGGATTGACAAAAGTCAATGCGACATGCGTCATTCGTCTTCCACCAATGGGCTAAGTCTATGTGGAAAAGCAGCCAGTTGCTTGGGAAGATTGTTGTGTGGAGTACTGGTGTGAGAAAACCAGGAAATGCATGAGTAGGTGAACTGGCCGCCGTGATATAACTGAGAAATTGTTAAAAACGGCGTTAAACCCCAATCAATCAATCAATCAAACTTAGAACATGTCTGCTGCAAATACTTCAAAATCCGTCTCCGCATGTGGGAAAAGATTAAATTAAACGAATGACAGAATCAATATGAGCTCAAACTCTCGGTTATTTATGAAATATGACATTTTCGATACAATATTAGCCTTGTCAAATATTTCAAATTTCACAGTTGAACGGATACGTATTCTCTTTTTTGCAGAATAAATTGTGAATGCAATCATCCAATATCTTAGATGTTTCCTCAAAACATATGTTTCTCGTCAGTTGGAATATTAATACATTGACACTTTCCCACAATCAACACATCTTTAGTTTTTGAGCAAGGAAAACATTCAAAAGTATCCAGGGGCGTAGCTTTGCAATAATCAATGTGCAGGCCGTCTCGTGAGAAAATCAACACTGTGGACTCTGCGTAAAGTATCGACCCGGATCAGCCTAAGCATGCCACACAAGCCTATTCGGATAGAGGCTTTTC
The DNA here is from genome assembly GCA_031761405.1 of Serripes groenlandicus. Taxonomy (NCBI): domain Eukaryota; kingdom Metazoa; phylum Mollusca; class Bivalvia; order Cardiida; family Cardiidae; genus Serripes; species Serripes groenlandicus. Next base: position 32,863,844 of record JASEVX010000001.1, on the reverse strand, counting down.
GCCTCCTGTGGATTTTCTGTTTCAGGAATAAGTACTCTATACATATATCCCCCTTTAGACGGAATGTGTCGGCCGGATCAGTCTGCGCGGACAGCGCAAGCTGATCTGGTCGATACATTACGCAGCTGAATTTTGGGGCATTTTGAGAAAAAATGTGTAGGCAGCTACGCCCCTGGTATCTGTGTGTGTGTGTCTTAAAATGAATGAATGAATGTATATTGTTTTATGGCGCATCGACAGCTAAGGTCATTTAGCGCGCAATTAAATTTAATTATTCATGATCCCTGGGTAAACAAACCAGTACTAGGCTAGAAAATGTGCCTTGCCCAAGGGCACTCCACCATGACCGTAGTGCCGCGACTGGGGATCGAACCCGGTGTCTTAAAACTGAACGGTTGTAGGGATGTTATTTAAATAATTTTTTAACGTGCAGACACATACGTTTTCCCATAATGTTTTCAATTATATTCAACAATAATACAGAACAGAACAGATTTTTTTTTTTATAAGTAAATTCAATACTTTTAAAGCGACTGAAATCCAGATGGCACGAAAAAAAAAAAAAAAAATCGAATTCGCCCTAAATGTTATTCTTTATGTTATCCAAGTAAAACCAGGGTAGAAAATGTATCGTTTTTTATCAATAAAGTGAACTTGAGTCGTTTTCAATTGTCCCGATGAAGGGGCTTCCTATTTAAAAATACTTACCCCGTTACTGACAGGGTAGAATTTGCGATGGAAAAAGTATCGAAAACAAGAAAATCTCACCGATTATAGGGGTATGTAATATGTCAGTAATCATATTTTAATGCCCCAAATACAAAAATAACACTTATTTTCTTAAAATTGGATTTTTTTTTCGACAGTTGGGTATCTGGAGTTCAGTCGCTTTAACAATCATACACATAGAGAAGGCAAGCAACGAGGAACAAATACATATAATATAAATTACAATTTGATTGTGAATGATCACTTTGAGTTCCTGCGTGCATTCTGTAATTTTGCTTAGAACATTTTCAGAGTCGTCTGCTGCAGAATTATTGTTTGTGGGAAAGAGTTACATATGCGCGTTGAACTAGTACATGTTATATGTCTAAACACGCAAGATCAGTTCTCTGAAACAGACACATCAGAAAACATAGTGACACAAACCTGAAAAATCTCCATGAAAGATAGCTTAATTTTTAAATAAAGTTGGAAACATTTCGGCCAAATGATGAGCAATTTCTCCTTTGGCCACAATGTTTTCAAAAGTCTTCTGCTGCTACTACGACCAAAATGCGTCTGCAGGTGAGAAAGGGTTAAACACATTTCGTGGTTTTCAAAATATTGATGCGTCTAAATAGATAAAATATTGTCCCAGTTAAATGGATTTAATAGATTATACTGTTTGTCAAGCATGACAAACGGTTTTCAAAATATTGATGCGGCTAAATAGATAAAAAACCGTCCCAGTTAAATGGATTTAGTTGGATTTAGTTAATTTATGGTAGAGTTTAACACAGGAATTCTGTACAAACTATAGTCGCATTATAGAGTATACTGTTTGTCAATACACCTCGACAAAAGTGTATAAGACACATGATCAACTAGATAAAATGAGAGAGGGTTTTATTTTTAATTTGGACTTTTACGCTATTTTCTAGCAAGTTTAATTGTATTATCACTGCTACAGAACACGTAGCTATGTCCCTTGGGTGTCTAACCGGTATTAGGCTAGGAAATGTGTCAAAAGACAGCCCCACGTGAACATGGGGCGTCCAGCCTCACATCCTTCATGCAAATAAGATTAACAGACAGACAGACAGACAGAGACAAAGAGAGAGGGAGCGAGAGAAATGCGATGCTTTTTAATAAAGTATTCATGTATGATACCTATACAGAGAAATACAATGAAAAACACTTGATTTTCGAAATAAATTCATAACAAACGAATGCAACATACATAAGTATGTGTATAAAATACCAAATGCAGTATCTACATAATAATGCTCTTCGCCTTAACCCTTTCCTACTTGCAGACGCATTTTGACGACTTTTAAAAAACATTATGGCCAAAAGTGAAATTGCTCATGAAATTTCTCCTTATTCCCCAATCAATCAACTAAGATATATGAAGCAATAACTGCTTTGTCAGTAAAGGATTGTTTACAAACATTGTGGAAAAATAACCCGTTGAATATTAAAAGCATTTGCTGCTTTTCCAATGTAGTTGTCAAAATTCAAATATCTATATATATTATTTTGTTTTCGAATCAATAAACCCTTTCTTTCACGAATATGCAATTTTACGCATCTGCAGTGCTCAGATAAATGAAAACTGGAATGCTTGAGGCAATTAGGAAAATATCTCATAAAAAGCAATTTCTCCCTTTACCTCGACTGTTTACAAATTAAATCAATAATAATACTTTCATTAATTTTAATCTTTTGTTGTTGTTGCTAAAACGCTTTCAAAGTGGACTGCTTCAGATGCGTTGTATCTGGTAAAGGGTATAGTCAATGGGTAAGCACATTTATCATTGTATCGATTCTCAATCAGCGTATGGAAATTGTTTTTCCTAGTTTCTTACACCTGTTCCTAGACATTTAGCCCTTTCCGACATCCAGACGCTATTTGACGACTCCGCAGAAGAAGCATTTTATAAACATTGTGGCCAAAAAGAAGAAATTACTCGTAATCAGCAATATCACCATATATCACAACATTTTTAACTGTATTCTACAAATGACACTTTCATTTATAGAGATGTTTTGGTTTGTTTGGTTAGATGTTTTCAAAGGCATTTGCAACAGATACATCGTATGTCGAAATTGTTAACCTTTTTCCACACACAACACATGTTAGATGGCAAGTAACTTTGAATACCACCAGTTAGAATTAGGAATCATTTATATATATGAAAGTATTACTATCGAACATGATTGGAAACACTGTGGCATGGGAGAAATGTTAAACTATGAGCAATTTCTCCTATTGCCACAATGTTTTCAAAAGTCGTCTGTTGCATATGTCTCAAAATACATCTGTAAGTGAGAAAGAGTTAACTATTTCATTGATATAGACTTTTAACGCCTATGCTGTAGCCGACTTATGGAAGAATGAGGATAATACAGCACTAAACGTGTTCTCATTCAGTAATCCTTTGACGCATACTACACATATGCAGCAGACGTCTATCAAAAATATGGAAACACTCTTTAAACCAAAAGAAAATTATTGAATAAAGTTGAAAACATTTTGGCAAAATATGAGAAATGGCTTATTTTGACCCATTTCCCCTTTTGTCACTATGATTTCAAAGGTGCTGCAGAAGCGCCAGAAAACGTCTGTATAGGTTAACCGAATAAAAGAGAAACATTTTTAACAATGGCTGTATCTTTCGGAGTTGAAAACAAAAACAAGTCACTAACAACTCTCTCTCTCCATCTGTCTATCTCTGTCTCTCTGTCTCTCTGTCTCTAACTCCCTCTGTTTCTCTTTGTCTCTCTCTTTGTCTCTCTCTGTTTCTCTCTATGTCTCTCTCTGTCTCTCTGTGTCTCTTTCTCTCTCTCTCTCGCTCTCTCTCTCTCTCTCTCTCTCTCTCTCTCTCTCTCTCTCTCTCTCTCTCTCTCTCTCTCTCTCTCTCTATCTCTCTGTCTCTCTCTCTCTCTCTCTCTCTCTGTCTCTCTTTGTCTCTCCCTGTCTCTCTTTGTCTCTGTCTCTGTCTCTGTCTCTGTCTCTCTCTCTGTCTCTCTCTCTCTGTGTCTCTCTGTCTCTATGCATGTCTATCTCTCTCTATCTCTCACTCTTTCTCTCTCTCGTTCTCTCTTTCTCTATCTCTCTTTCTGTCTCTCTGTTTCTCTGTCTGTCTCTCATTCTCTCCCTGTCCCTTTCTGTCTCTCTCGATGTCTCGGTCTCATTCTGTCTCTCTGTATCTCTGTCTCTATGTCTCTCTGTCTCTCTGTCTCTCTGTCTCTCTCTATCTCTCTCAGAAGTAACATACATACATACATACCGATAGCACAGAAATGTTGCATTTATATTGTGAATATTCCTGAGTTTTGTAGCTGTGCTATCGGTATGTATGTATGTTACTTCTGACACCGAGTCATCGGCTATGAAACTGCACATTGTAGATGAACATTATTGGTTGATTGAGGCTTAACGCCGTTTTCAACATAGATACATTCATACCACGGTGGCCAGTTCACCTACTCATGTTTTTCCTGGATTTCTCAAAACAGTTATCCACACAACAGTCTTTCCATCGAACTGGTTGCTTTTCCAAATAGACTGTAAGCCCATTGGTGGAAGACGAATTACGCTTGTTGCATTGATTTTTTTTTTTCAAACGTCGGAAAGAGTGTTAGCCGAGCTTGGGTTCGAATTCAAAACTCCTTGATTGTCAGCAAGCGTCGCTTCGAGAATAAGTAACCGGGGCTCGGCTATCTAAATAAGGGGTTTATTTCATATTATGAAACCCTACCGAAGCATACTAGAGTTATGTCCCTTGTGTTGTGCTATTCCTCTGATCACAAGATATTCCAGGTCCTATGGTGTGGGTATTTAAGATAATTGTCTCCGTGAAAGATGTCATTTTAAGTACCAACAACATAGGGATTTTGTTTAAATGAACAATAAAACAAAATAATATGTAGATGTAGTAGGTCGAAGGCCTATTTACTCATTCTTGTTTATGTCTCTAATACTACATACATGTACCTAATACAAATTTTAGATAAATGCAGTATTGACCCTTTCGAACGTGTAGACCCTTTTGACTCATCTGAAGCAGACGCATTTTCAAAACACTGTGGCAAAAAGAGAAATTGCTCTAAATGATCAATTTCCCTTTTGACACAATGTTTTCAACTCATTTAAATAATAATGATACTTTCATTTAAATGGTTATTTGATATGTTTGCCGAGATGGCTATTAAAGTCGTTTGCTGCAGATGTTTTGCAAGTGGGACGATGTTAACTTTATCCTTGATTGATAGTTCAATTATGTCTGACCATATCCGTATGCAACATCACTTATCTCAGGAAGAAACGTTGGATTAATTTTGGCTACGTAAGAAGTTGGGCCTTGTGATATCTTAGCTTCATCTGACGAAATCCAACTTTTGGGTATTTTGACCAGCGGAGATCCAACCTTAAGGAATTTTCGACCATCGAAGATCTAACCTTCGGCAATTTACGACCATAAAGATCCAACCTTCGGGATTTTACGACCACCGAAGATCCAACCTTCGGCAATTTACGACCACCGAAGATCCAACCTTCGAGATTTTACGACCACCGAAGATCCAACCTTCGGGATTTTACGACCAGCGAAGATCAAACCTTCGGAATTTTACGACAGCGAAGAACCAGATCAGCCTGCGCCTCCAGGCAGTAAGTTAGATCAGGGCGTATACTGTCGGTGATATTGTCGCTCATTTTTTTCTGGTTTGAAACAGAATGATACATTCCTTTATCTGATACAGATAACTTTAGTCATATGTGAGTCTTCCTGCGAGAAAACCAACATAATGGCTTCTGCGTAATGTATCGAACCAGACCTGCCTGCGCAGTCCGCGCAGACTGATCCGGGCCGACACATTCCGTCTCCGGGGAAAAGAGGTATAGAGTAATGATTCCTGAAACAGAAAATCCACAGGAGGCGAACAGTGTCTATACGGGTAAGCCTGTGATGCATGCTTTGGCTGATATGAGGAAGGATGGAAAAATAAGAAGATTTAGAAAGAAAGAAGAATATATTGAAGAAATAGAAGTAGTAGAAATGTAAGAAAAGAGGATGAGGATGAGGCGTAGGAGAAATAGTTTCTAATAGTCCTAATAGTTAGGAGATTTTCAGTCTATAGGGGCGTAGCTCCCTTTAGAAAATCCACAGGCGGTGAAAAATGTCTATCCGGGTAGGCCTGTGTGGCATGCTTAGGCTAATCCGGGTCGATACTTTACGCAGAGTCCACACTGTTGATTTTCTCACGAGACGGCCTACCCATTGATTATTGCAAAGCTACGTCCCTGGTCCATATATATATAATAGAGAAAGTGAAACATAACAGTAGGAAGAAGTAAAAGGGGAAAGGAGAGAAAGAAAACAAAAGGAATAGGAAAGAGAATAAGACATCACAGAAGGAGACTTGCCTGCATAGTTATCGAACAAGTTGGGCACGTGTTTCGTTGGAAATCTGTTTGTTGCATAGTTCATCAATAGACTGGTCTTCCCCACATTATCGTCACCGAGTACCACACATTTTATCCGATCTGCCCTCAGGATTACCATAGTCAGCCCCGGCAGAGTTACGTCCCCTGCACCTTCAAAGCACCATTCAAACACAAAACTCTCCTCCAAGATCTAACTTACATTGTGAGCCGACAGCTGATAAATATCCCATGCGGAAGATATGATTTCACTTTTTTTTTCCCAGATCTTACAAGAGTGATCCGCAGAATTCTCCCTATGAAAAGCGATTTGTTTATAAAATAGTTGAGCAACAAATTATAAACTCAATGGGGGAGAAGGCAATAAACATCCTTCAGAATTTGTTCGTCTGCCAAAAAAATCCGCTTCCAATAAAAACCGAGAAACTTTCAAGGCACTTCTTTTTTATTATTTCAAAATTGAAAACGTATATTTCTTTCCAGTGATGGAATCTTTCCTATATTCACAATACAGATAATATAATACACCTCACGATTTCAGCAGCCGAAAATCTCAAAAGAAGCAGACGAACACAAAAAAACTTTATTTGTATCTGCTGGCTATACTTTTCAATATATGTTAACAATTTTCACTGAAGGCGCTTAGTGGTTACAGCCGCGAACGATAGTATCTTAATTCGGAGATAATAGTGCAGTATATATACCGTAAGCCTGAACATCTCAGGTTATATATGGATATATATATATAGTACAGTCCGATGTATTCATTAATGCGAATCTTGGCGAACGATTTTGATTCGGTTCCCTTGTGGGAGGTTACACGCTAGATATCTTATTCAACCCTTTCCCACATATAGACGCTAGCTGACGCCTATATAGCAGACAACTTTTGAAAACAAAGTGACAAAAGGAGAAATTGCTCATTATGAGCAATTTCTCATTTTTCCACAATGTTTTCAACTTTATTCAATGATTGTTATTACAATCAAAGAGAGTTTTCATATTTTTGTCTAAATGTTTTCTAAGTCGTCTGCTGCAGATTTGTTGTATGTGGGAAAGGACTAACGCCGGAAAAACAACGGTAAAGTGTTCGTCTTAATGCGCTGAGGTCATGTAAATTAACCCCTGGAGATCTTACTCGGTGTCCTTGAAACATAAACACGGTTTCTCATTTTGAGCAGACGATAGTTATCACCTAGAAACATTGAGGGAAACGTTGTCATCGTTGACTTGAGATCCGGTTTAACGGTCGAAGTAAATATGAATTATACATGCATTTTACATTAAAATAACGTCAACTACGTTGAATATAGACGCATTCTATGTTTACACTTTTCTGCATGCAGACGC
>JASEVX010000001.1:32821575-32856140 GCA_031761405.1 Serripes groenlandicus | reverse complement strand
CTTCCCTAGGATGTGATTAACCGGTATGACATGTGCACCTACTTTTACATTTTCAAATGGACGGGCTTGTACAATACTCATATATGTACATGTAGTTACATGTATTTATTGTCATGTCGATTGCATAAAATATGCAATTATAAAATTATTTGCTCCAATTTCTTTAACAGCATAGGGGTGTAGTGGTTGTAGCGCCCGCCTAGAAGGTGGAAGACAATGGTTCGATCCCCCGGTCGGGTTATATCAAATACTTTAACAAATTAATACTCAGGGTTAAGGGTATACCATAACGACTCAGGCGCGTACCCAGATATACGCACGTACGCCAATGAGTACAATTCGTCAGGAAAAGGGGGGGGGGGGGTATGCATTTAAAACTGAAGGCTAAGAGTTGTAAGGAACAAGTTTGCATTTAAGGTATAACTAAAAGGACCACTTGAGTTCACCACAAGCAAGATTTCGAATAATTTTCCTACGAAAGACCTCTCTCCCAACCCCCCCCCCCCCCCCCCCCCCTTACTTCGCCCGTGTGTAGACTTAACTTCTACTCAGTTACGCCCCTGTGACTGATGCGATGGTGGCAGGTTAAGGTTACCAGTAGTGCTGGTGATTTATCATGGAAACCCCGTGATATAACTGAAATACTGTTGAAAGCGACGAAAAAACACAATACCAACTAGACACAATTAGAATATGACCCACAATGGTATTGACCTTAGAGATACTGATTCTCATATCTATGTATGGCCGCTCTACATGTATATGGTCTATATGGTTGTTTATTTGTTTGTCTAGTGTCGTCGAGAATGGAGGTTTGTCTGTTTTATTGGAGTTTTACGCCGATTTCAACATTATTTCAGTTATATCACGTCGACGGTTCACTTATCCATGATCCTTGGGTAAACAAACCAGTACAAGGCTAGACAGTAAGCATTGCCAAGGGGCACTTCACAATGACCGTCGTCCCGCGACTTGGGATCAAACCCGGGACACCCGGTTTCAAATCCAAAACGATAATCACTCGACCACAGCAGATTCCCTGTTCCTAATCCACTATCCCGACTGGCATTATTTAAAGTCACATTGACACAAGGTGGAGCGCCCTTCTCCGGTGCGGTGGGTCCACGACCACAGCAGATTCCCTGTTCCTAATCCACTATCCCGCCTGGCATTTTCTAAAGTCACATTGGCACAAGGTAAAGCCCCCTTCTCCGGTGCGGTGGGTCCTAGACCACAGCGGATTCCCTGTTCCTAATCCGCTATCCCGACTGGCATTATTTAAAGTCACATTGACACAAGGTAAAGCGCCCTTCTCCGGTGCGGTGGGTCGTGGGATCGATCACCGATCGGGTCATACCAAAAACTTTAAAGATGTTAATAATGGCTGCCCTCCTTGGCGCTCAGGGTTGGCGGTGAGCATAACGACTGACTGGCTAGTGTCAGGTAGGATACATGGACCAGTACGTTCGCCTCTTGTTTGGGAGGTCGTGGTATCGATTCCCAGCCGGGTCGTACCAAAGAATGAATACACTGGTAGTAGTGGATCTACCTCTTTGGCGCTCAGGATTTTGGGAATGGCATAACGGTTTACTCGCTGGGGTCAGGATAAATGGGCCAGTAGAACTGGTAACCTAAACAAGAAACGCAGTGATATAACTGAACGCATGTTGAAAGCTGCGGTGTTAAACACCATGTTGCCTAGACAATTGTTTGAATCGTTTACGCTGTTTTATTTCAGGCATATCACGTGGTTGCTGTATTGCTGGTAGGCATATCCTGACACCAGCACATCACGTCGTTGCTGTAATGCTGGTAGACATATCCTAACACCAGCACATCACGTCGTTGCTGTATTGCTGGTAGGCATATCCTGACACCAGCACATCATGTCGTTGCTGTATTGCTGGTAGGCATACATGACGTCGTTGTTGTATTGCTGGTAGGCATACTTGACGTCGTTGTTGTATTGCTGGTAGGCATACATGACGTCGTTGTTGTATTGCTGGCATATCGTGATATCAGCACATCGGTCGTAATGCTATCCCCACAACCCTTGGTGTCAAGTAGGAAAGCCAATACACTCAAGCATTAGGGGGACCTACTCATTTTGAATTGTTTAAACTGATTTAAATGATAATTTGCCCGTTATCAGCTTATGCATGCTTGAATGATAGACGACACGTAGGAGGTATATATCCTCGATTGCCATCTGTACATTGAACTATCACAGGTTGAATTCGTTAAAATGTCAGTTTACATGTTTACATGTTTCAAGTTTTAAACTTTATTTTGTCAAACCGCAGTCCATGTAAAAATGAGAAATATGCGAAAAGTAGTTATCATATATACATACTAGGCTTACAAAACACAAATGTATTAATTTAAAACAACACATTAGCCGTTCCACGAGAAATCCAACATTATGGACCCTGCGTAATGTATCGATCCAGATCAGCCTGTGCGGTCTGCGCAGGTTAATCCGGGCCGACACATTCCGTCTCAAGGGGATAGAGGTATAGAGTAATGATTCCTGAAACAGAAAATCCACAGAAGGGGAAGTGTCTGTCCGGGTTAGCCTAATTAGGCTGACCTAATTAGGCTGACCCGGGTCGATACTTTACGCTGAGTCCACAATGTTAGTTTTCTCGTGTGACGGCTCACATATATAGAAGTATATACTATATCGAGGGCTTGGTGTGAAACGGTTGTAACTAAAAACCTATTTTGAAAACCCGGGTTTAGGGGCGATTTTGACCCCTTTGTAAACAATGCAAATTTAGATGCCATTGCTCAGAACGAGCAATGGCACCTAAATTTCCATTGTTTACCATAAAAAATGATTTAACGCTTATAAAAACTTTATGGTGAGGTGATTAACCTTGGTAAAAAAAATACCAATTTTAGTTACAACTGTTTCACTGCTCAGAACGAGCAATGGCACCTAAATTTCAATTGTTTACCATAAAAAATGATTTAACGCTTATAAAAACTTTATGGTGAGGTGATTAACCTTGGTAAAAAAAATACCAATTTTAGTTACAACTGTTTCACGCCAAGCCCTCGATAGAGTGCTTCCCTTCCTTGGCGCTTACGGTTGTCGGGTAATCATTACGACTAATGTGTTTCTCTGTTAGACACTGTGGGAGGTCGTGAGTTCGAGATCCTTCCGGGTCATTCCAACGACCGTTTAAAAAAATGTATTAATGCATTTAATAACCCCGCCCCGCCCCCATTGACGCTCAGGAGCGTTGGGTTAGAGTAACGACTGATTCACTGGAGTCATGGTAAATGGACCAAGCCCAGAAAGGGCCGTGATATAACTAAACAAGTATGGAAAGCGGTGTGAAGCACCATACACACTCACTACAACCGTGTTGTCACAGTCTGTCGGAATAATTATTAACTCTTTCAGCGCCGAATTGTTTAAATTAGACTCTTCCATTTTTAAAATCGGGCGTCTCCATTTCTCATGTAATACAATTTTGGACTATTTTGATAACTAAAACGCAAACAATGCTGATTTCAGGTGAGACAGCTCGTTACGAGCTGACTCGCCTGAATCGGTTATGTTTGCAAAAACCTGAATATTGTCTTTGGCGCTGAAATAGTTAATTAACACAATATTAACAAAAAGGGAAGTCTGTAGCTGTTTTTCGCTAATATACGGATCGGCAGTGTTCTCCCCTGCAATATATATCTTGAACTATATTGGAGCAGCTTTCTACACAAATCAAACTGAGGGCATTTACGACAAGTGTAGATCCTACTTATCCACGCATCCTGATATGTATCTACACCACTGTTCGCCGATTTATCAAAGATGGTTTCTAGAAACACCTGACAAAAACCACTATTGCTCATTTAGAATAGAATACATTGACATGAATGCGCATTTACGTCCTTATTTATACGTATCGTGCATAAGCACTTCGCAATTATTGGAAATCAGTCACACATACAAGAATATGTCGCGGGATTTCACTCAACACTAAATCACTTTCACACCTAAAACAGACGACATTTATTTAACACCTTTTAAACAGACGACATTTCAAAAACAAAAAGTTGTGAGAACAGGAAACTGGCACGTAGCCGCACTGTATAGAACAGAAGAACTGGAAAAACATCAACTACTTGAGTAATCGTTAACCCTTTCACAAATCTGCAGCAGACGACTTTGAATTGATGTATTGATTGTTAGGTGTTTTACGCCACTTTCAACAATGTTTCAGTTATATCACTGCGTTCCTGGTCCATTTAACCTGACACCAGGAAGTCAGTCGGTAGGCAAACCCCGCAACCCTGAGCGCCAAAGAGGAAATCCATTACTAACATTTTTAAAGTATTTTGTATGACCTGGTAGGGAGTTGAACCAACGACCTCCCGCACCCGAGACGGGCGCTTTACCACTTCACCACCGAGGCGGTAGACGGCTTTGTAAACATACTAGCAAAATCATTAATAAGTGAGTGCTATTATTAAAAGATGTTGAAAACATTGTGGCACAAGGAGAAATTGCTCATTATGAGCCATATCTCCTTATGTCTCAATGTTTTCAATAGTTTTCTGCTGCAGAGGAATCGAAAAGCATCTGTATGTTGGAAAGGGTCTAGAAGGTGACCCAGAAAAGACAAGAGTGGAGATCATGTGTGTATAAAGTGTTAATTATAAGCAAATATCATGTTTGTCACAAAGAAGCTTTCAAAAAGATGCTGTTGCAGATGTGTCAAAATGTGTCTGCAGCAGAAGTTTCGAAATGTGTCATCTGCAGATGTTTCAAAATGTGTCTGTTGCAGATGTTCCAAATGTGTCTGCAGCAGATATTTCAAAATGCGTCTGCTGCAGATATTTCAAAATGCGTCTGCTGCAGATATTTCAAAATACCTCTGCTGCAGATGTTTCAAAATGTGTCTGCTGCAGATATTTCAAAATACGTCTGCTGAAGAAATGTCAAAATGTGTCTGTTGCAGATGTTTCAAAATGCGTCTGCTGCAGATATTTCAAAATGCTTCCCCGTGTTAGAAAAAGTTTCCGATGGACACAATGATCAGAGCATGTCAAAGAGCACGTACTCCTACACAGGGAGGATGTTATGTACACGTGTCGTATCGCCTGTCCTGTGTTCAATGACACTGTTTGCTTGTCTGTCTGTGTTTACGCCGTATTCGACGATTTTTCATTTATATCACTGTATTTCCTGGGTAATTAACGAGTTCTACTGTTCCGTTTATCCTGACATCAGCGAGTCAGCGAGGTAGTCGTAATGCTAACCCAACACTACTGAATGCCAAGGAGGCTGTCAGCATAAATAGACCAGAAGTACTGGTCAATGAGGGACATTAGTGATAATTATATTATCTCCCTTGTCAGATAAAGACCAAACGAGATCGTAACGAGCTGTCTCACATGAAATCTGCATCGTTTGGCTGTGAGTTATAGAAATATTCCAAAAATCCTATAACATGAACATAGATTCGTCCGAGTTTGAACATGGAAGAGTCTACTTTAAACAATTCGGCGCTGAAAGGGTTAAACACCACACAAGCAAACTTTCCGACAACTGCATATTATTTTTCGATAGAACATGTTTTACGGGGGCAATCGTTACAAGTATTCACTCAGCAATCACGCACCAATAAAAACCTACCTTAACAAAACAAAAACAAAAATGGAATGGAGAGATCCGTATTTGGGGACAATACTTACATTGTCACAACCGGTATTTTACGATCAAAAAAGTTACCCTTTTCTAAATACATTCGACTTTCAAAACTCCTTCTGCAAAACGGGTTTGGAACCATTGTTGGGGGAAGAAAGAGTACACACATGTACGTATTATCAATAAATGTTTTCAAAATCTCGAATTTAAAAAAAAAAAATATTTGGGAGTTTTAAAAATCTAAATTTATCTTTACAATGGCATTGGTTAAGGAGGACGTATTCGTGTCATTCGTCACGTACCGATTAAATCTTCCTACGTGCAAGTAGACTGCGGTAAAAGAAGAGATTGTCCATGATGAGTAAGTTTTCCTTTTGACACAATGGTTCAACTTCATACAATACGTATACTTTTATATAAAGAGATTTTTCCATAGAGTTTTTTAAGTCGTCTGATGCAGATTTGTTGAGTTACAAACAATCTAACGCACAGACAACACTGTGCTAAAGACCACCTTTGTATAGCAATTCCCTGACAATAGCAACCACACTTTTAATTTCCCAATTAATCCATTACCTAAATGACCCTGTAATTCAAGAACACCTGTGAACATAGACCGGACCAATGGCGGGTCTTTAAACACAGGTTGGACTATACTTTAAAATAAGGTAAATAGATTAAAAAAAATTATGCTATTTAGTTTTTCTTTTCATAATTATGTATTTATATTATTACATGTATTTCAATGTATTTTTGAGAAATAACAGCGTATTATATCCTGATAATCTCATTGTGTTTTTTTAAATTAATAAATCCTATCAAGTGATTAAGTTTCATCGCTCTTCCTTTTATTAGCACTTACATGTTGATAGTAAGTTAAAGCGTGAATTCAACCCTTTCCCACTAACAGCAAATATGCAAACGACGACTGCGCAAAATATCTAAGCAAAAAGGTGAAATAACTCTTTATATAAAATGCTGACTATTGAAAAGAGTTGAAAACATTGTGGCAAAAGGAGACATTTGCTCATCATATTTCTTTATTTGCCATAATGTTTTCAAATGTCGTATGCAGCAGAGGCATCAGTAAGCGTTTGTATGAGGGGGAAGGGTTGACAGAACAACTCTTTATTTGGATGTTAAATTAATATTTTCATAGTTTATCTCCTGATTGATTGTTTGATTGATTGGGGTTTAACGCCGTTTTCAAAAATAATTCACTCATATCACGACGGCCAGTTCACCTACTCATATGTTTTCTGGTTTTCTCACACCAGTACTCCACACAACATACTTCCCAAGCAACTGGCTGCTTTTCCACATAGACAGTTTATCTCCTGAAACTGTGTTCATAACGAATCCATCAACTGAGCAGTGTTCCATGAAAACCAAGCTAAGCATAATGATTACACTTTTCGTGCACATCCTGATTTTATAAGCCTAAGAATTAACTCAGGTTATAATTCATGTCAAAATAAAGTGCATAATGTGAGTTATGGCCACACACAAAAAACCGCTTATTTAAAAACAAAACAAAGCTTGAATAAAGGTCATAATTTACATGCGTGTTTTTGTGGAGTCATGTAAAGTCGACATTTATTGCGATTTAATGGCATTGTTTACAAGTTTAACGAACATTTGTTTTGAGTGAAGGACGTCAACTTAACCCTTTCTCGCATACGCCAAAATATTCAGCAGACGACATAGACAACAACTCTTTAAAAATATCGAAACTCTGAAGAAAAAAAAAGAAAGTATGATTATAGAAAATAGTTGATCATTGTGACAAACGGAGGTGATGCTGATCATGGATAGTTTCTCTGGTTCTCGCCGTAATGTTTTCTAACGTCGTTTGTTTCAGATGTGTCCAAGTGCGTCTGTTTGTGGGATAGTATTTCAGACCGCTCAACCCAGCCAGCAAAATGGAAACGCAAATAGGTTTGGTTGATGACCTTTCAATATGTATACTAGAAGCACACAATTGAACAATGGAAACATTAGTGTGCCATCCAATGTAAGTCTCTAAACTTCTGAGGAAATACTGCAACCCGCGGGTTTGACTCCAGGCCGGGTAAAACCATACACTTAATCAAAGTGCTGACGGCCTGGGAGCTGCTGGAAGGTTTGATAAGTAGAGAAAATGTGAAAGGAAATAACAATATCAGCTTATGTTTATGTATTTATTGTTAAGAAGTTGAAAGATCATATCAACAATTGTAAATATTATGAAACTGCCAATTTAAAAACAAGAGAACCTTGTTGGCACTATATCGCTCACCTGAGTGCAAGAGCTCACAAGTATACACATTTAAGATATGAGAATCAAAGGAAAATGTGACAGCAGGTTTAGGCAGAATATTTTCAAGTTTCTGTCTTATTATATTTAGAAATATGTCAATATTAAATTACATTCCATCAAGTAGATATAATTATTTAAACCATGTACTAGACTGGAAGAAAGTGCTTGAAAAATGCAAAACTCATCAAGACAATTATTATGACAAAGATTCAAAATGCAAAATCCAGTGTGTTATCTAGATTTTCCTTCATTTGGCCTAGTGACCTATTTTTGTTCACCCGATATGACCCATATTCGAACATGGACTAGATATCATCAATACAAACATTCTGGCAAAGTTTCAAGCTGCTGTAGCAAATGCGGCCTCCAGAGTATTAACATGATTTTCTTCCAATTTGACATAATTTGTTTTTAACCCGGCCTGAGCCATATTCGACCTAGGCCTAGATATCATTAAGATAAACATTCTGACCAAATTATTAAAAAATGTGGCTTCTACCGTGTTGACAAGATTTTCCTTCAATTTGGCCTAGTTAACTAGTGTTTTAATAGACATGACCAATATTCAAACCTTGCCTACATATCATCAAGACAAATATTCTGATACCGTGTTTCAACATGCTCAAGTTAAAAATGCAGCCTCCAGAATGTTAACAAGATTTCCCTTCAATTTGGCCTAGTGACCTAGATTTTGACCCAATATGACCCATATCCGAACTTGACATATATATCATTAAGAAAAACGTTCTAACGAGAAGGCCGCTGATACCTCCACAGCGCTTGCGGGCACCTGCACAGTGCGATCGGGTCGCCAGGTTGAGGGAGAGGTTTGCGTTTAAGTTATTTATTGGTGCATTGGTGGCTGAATAGGAGAGGCATGGTCCCCTTCACTTCACTGCCAGTGTCCCTCTCTTGCCATTTCCTTCTCCTTCAGTCTTCCCTTCTTTTCTAGGGCATCTTGTAGTACTGTTACGCTGAAACTATTGTGATAAACTGCTTGTTAAATTGCTACCTTCTGTGAATAGCTCGACTGGATAATCTGATGAATGATGTGACGAGCCGACTTTTATAATCTGCGAGCCACAGTGGATGGTCTGCCAGAAGCCGGTCCCCGGTCAATGTCTGCCCGATTTCCGGTCGGGCTCTGAGCGGCGAAATTGGCCCGGCGCTCGATTGATATGTATGATACTCGGCCGGGTCGTGTGGGGTGGGGTGGGGGGGGGGGGGGGGGGGAGTCGGGCACGAGCCATATGGGCCTCGCTAAATCCTTCACTGCATTTGGCACGCGACTTTTTTGTTTACCATTTATTTTTGCGTCAAACGGGCCCTACAGGACAATGGTTAATCCGCCACTGTATTTGTCTTTTCCGTTCCACATCACGAATGTTAATAATGTTAATAAGCTTCCATATTTGACCTCTCGGCGCATTTATTTCCAAAGCATTTGTTAAACTTATATTGGAGTACTCACGCCTTAAGTTTTGTACTGATGTTCCAACAACATTATAATGATACTTTTTTGGGAGATCTTAACCTTTTAAATGCAGTTTGTTGAATCCATGACGAACTATTTTTCTAGCGCAGTCTCACCCTAAAATGCGTTGTTGGGTGTTAACAGCAATTGACAGGCTGCCAATTCCGAAACAATGGTATTAATACTATGACCAGGGGCTAAAGCCCCAGGCCAAAAATGGTAAAAGTGCTTTTCCCTACTTGGCACATAGGATGAGGGGTTAGCATTACGAATGACTCGATGGTACAGGATAAACGGCCCAATAGTACAGATATCTAACACAGGAAATGGCATGCAATACTGACTGAAAAATTGTCGAAGGCGGCGTAAAACAACATGTACGAACAAAACTAGCTTTACCGTAATTGACGAATTCTACGGACAATGTGATAGATTAAGAACTAAGCAAGGTCCGGTGCTACTTTGCGTTGCTTAGCAATACAGGGGGGGGGTAAGTTCGTGACATAACACAGAGTTCCGGGTCTCGGAACTACATGTAGATAAGAAGCTGGCCATTTCCTGGAAAGCTGAGCCACATGAAGATAAGTTGCTGTTCCGAGGGGAAGTTAGCATCTGACAAGATCCTTGAAGCTGACCCACATGCAGATATGCAACTGACCATTTCCTAGAAGATCACCAACATGATAATAAACAGTTTACCGTATCCTTGAAGCTGACCGATCGAAATGTTTAGTAGCTAACCATGTAATTAGAGTAGACACACATGACCATATCGTAGAAGCTGACGAACATACAATAAAGCGATTGACCATATCCTTGAATATTAGCCACATGAAAATCAACAACTGAAAATATCCGTGAAGCTTTGTCCCGCATGAAGGTTAGCAGTGTGTCATATCATCGTGTCTGTTTCTTGTACAAATTGGTGGCAGCTGGCCGTATCATTGGAGCTGACATTTGCGTGTTATGTCGCAACGCCAAGACTCTTATCCCGTCAAAACCGATGGCGAAACAACGCCAAGACTCTTATCCCGTCACAACCGATGACAAAACAACGTCAAGACTCTTATCCCGTCACAACCGATGACGAAACAACGTCAAGACTCTAAGCCCGTCACATCCGATGACGAAACAACGTCAATATTCTCATCCCGTCACAACCGATGACGAAACAACGTCAATAATCTTATCCCGTCACATCCGATGACGAAACAACATCAAAACACTTATCCCGTCACAACCGATGACGAAACAACGTCAATACTATTATCCCGTCACAACCGATGACGAAACAACGTCAATACTCTAAGCTCGTCACATCCGATGACGAAACAACGGCAAAACTCTTATCCCGTCACAACCGATGACGAAACAACAACGTCAATACTCTTATCCCGTCACAACCGACTACGAAACAACGTCAATACTCTAAGCCCGTCACATCCGATGACGAAACAACGTAAAGACTCTTATACCGTCACAACCGATGACGTAACAACGTCAATACTATTATCACGTCACAACCGATGACGAAACAACTTCAAGACTCTTAGCCCGTCACATCGGATGACGAAACAACGTCAATACTTTCATCCCATCCCAACCGATGACGAAACAACGACAAGACTCTTTCCCGTCACAACCGATGACGAAACAACGTCAAGACTCTTATCCCGTCATAACCGATGACGAAACAACGTCAAAACTCTTACCCTTCACAACCGATGACGAACAACGTCAAGACACTTACCCCGTCACAAACGATGACGAAACAACGTGAAGTCTCTCAACCCGTCATCCGATGACGAAACAACGTCAATACTCTCATCACATCACAACCTATGACGAAACAACGTCAACAGTCTTATCCTGTCACAACCGATGACGAAACAACGTAAATACTCTCATCCCATCACAACCTATGACGAAACAAACTCAAAACTCTTATCCCACCACTACCGGTGACGAAACAACGTCAAAACTCTTAGCCCGTCACAACCTATGACGAAACAACCTCAAAACTCTTATCCCACCACTACCGGTGACGAAACAACGTCAAAACTCTTATCCCATCACAACCTATGACGAAACAACGTCAAAACTCTTATCCCATCACAACCTATGACGAAACAACGTCAAAACTCTTATCCCATCATAACCTATAACGAAACAACCTCAAAACTCTTATCCCGCCCCTACCGATGACGAAACAACGTCAACACTCTTATCCCATCACAACCTATGACGAAACAACGTCAAAACTCTTATCCCATCACAACCTATAACGAAACAACCTCAAAACTCTTATCCCATCACAACCTATGACGAAACAACCTCAAAACTCTTATCCCATCACAACCTATGACGAAACAACCTCAAAACTTTTATCCCATCACAACCTATAACGAAACAACCTCAAAACTCTTATCCCATCACAACCTATGACGAAACAACCTCAAAACTCTTATCCCACCACTACCGATGACGAAACAACGTCAAAACTCTTATCCCATCACAACATATGACGAAACAACGTCAAAACTCTTATCCCATCACAACCGATAACGAAACAACCACAAAACTCTTATCCCATCACAGCCTATGACAAAACAACCTCAAAACTCTTATCCCATCACAACCTATGACGAAACAACCTCAAAATTCTTATCCCATCACAACCTATAACGAAACAACCTCAAAACTCTTATCCCATCACAACTTATGCATTAACAACCTCAAAACTCTTATCCCATCACAACCTATGACGAAACAACGTCAAAACTCTTATCCCATCACAAACTATGACGAAACAACGTCAAAACTCTTATCCCATCACAACCTATGACGAAACAATGTCAAAACTCTTATCCCATCACAACCTATAACGAAACAACCTCAAAACTCTTATCCCATCACAACCTATGACGAAACAACGTCAAAACTCTTATCCCATCACAACCTATGACGAAACAACCTCAAAACTCTTATCCCATCACAACCTATAACGAAACAACCTCAAAACTCTTATCCCGCCCCTACCGATGACGAAACAACCTCAAAACTCTTATCCCATCACAACCTATAACGAAACAACCTCAAAACTCTTATCCCATCACAACCTATGACGAAACAACGTCAAAACTCTTATCCCATCACAACCTATAACGAAACAACGTCAAAACTCTTATCCCATCACAACCTATAACGAAACAACGTCAAAACTCTTATCCCATCACAACCTATAACGAAACAACGTCAAAACTCTTATCCCATCACAACCTATAACGAAACAACGTCAAAACTCTTATCCCATCACAACCTATGACGAAACAACCTCAAAACTCTTATCCCATCACAACCTATGACGAAACAACCTCAAAACTCTTATCCCATCATAACCTATAACGAAACAACCTCAAAACTCTTATCCCATCACAACCTATGACGAAACAACCTCAAAATTCTTATCCCACCACTACCGATGACGAAACAACGTCAAAACTCTTATCCCATCACAACCTATGACGAAACAACGTCAAAACTCTTATACCATCACAACCTATAACGAAACAACCTCAAAACTCTTATCACATCACAACCTATGACGAAACAACCTCAAAACTCTTATCCCATCACAACCTATGACGAAACAACGTGAAAACTCTTATCCCATCACAACCTATAACGAAACAACCTCAAAACTCTTATCCCATCACAACCTATGACGAAACAACCTCAAAACTCTTATTCCATCACAACCTATGACGAAACAACCTCAAAACTCTTATCCCATCACAACCTATAACGAAACAACCTCAAAACTCTTATCCCATCACAACCTATGACGAAACAACCTCAAAACTCTTATCCCACCACTACCGATGACGAAACAACCTCAAAACTCTTATCCCATCACAACCTATAACGAAACAACGTCAAAACTCTTAGCCCGTCACAACCGATGACGAAACAATGTCAAGACTCTCATCTCATCACAACCGATGGCTAAACAACGTCAACACTATTATCCCATCACAACCGATAACGCAACAACGTCAAAACTCTTATCCCGCCACTACCGATGGCGAAACAACGTCAAGACTCTTATCCCATCACAACCAATGACGAAACAACGTCAACAACCTTATCCCGTCACAACCGATGACGAAACAACGTCAACAATCTTATCCTATCACAACCGATGACGAAACAACGTCAACAATCTTATCCAATCACAACCGATGACGAAACCAACGTCAACAATCTTATCCCATCACAACCGATAACGCAACAACGTCAACAATCTTATCCCATCACAACCGATGACGAAACAACGTCAACAATTTTATCCAATCACAACCGATGACGAAACCAACGTCAACAATCTTATCCCATCACAACCGATAACGCAACAACGTCAACAATCTAATCCCATCACAACCTACGACGAAACAACGTCAAAACTCTTATCCCATCACAACCTATAACGAAACAACCTCAAAACTCTTATCCCATCACAACCTATGACGAAACAACCTCAAAACTCTTATCCCATCACAACCTATGACAAAACAACCTCAAAACTCTTATCCCATCACAACCTATAACGAAACAACCTCAAAACTCTTATCCCATCACAACGTATGACGAAACAACCTCAAAACTCTTATCCCATCACAACCTATGACGAAACAACCTCAAAACTCTTATCCCATCGCAACCTATAACGAAACAACCTCAAAACTCTTATCCCATCACAACCTATAACGAAACAACCTCAAAACTCTTATCCCATCACAACCTATGACGAAACAACCTCAAAACTCTTATCCCACCACTACCGATGACGAAACAACCTCAACAATCTTATCCCATCACAACCGATAACGCAACAACGTCAACAATCTTACCCCGTCACAACCGATGACGAAACCAACGTCAACAATCTTATCCCGTCACAATCGATGACTAAACAACGTCAATACTCTTATACCGTCACAACCGATGACGAAACAACGTCAATACTCTTATACCGTCAGGTTGGTAATAGGCACGCATTGTCTTTAATAGCCATTCTATGTAACCATAGGGAGTGTGGCACGCATACATTGTAAGATCTGTGAAAACGAGCACATGTTACCCGTACCTTTTTTCTTGTACTTAATTAAGCAAAGGTTCAACTTTTTTTTTCTCTTTATGAACTTAATTTGAGATGGTTGCATTTCTTTACAAATTAGATGTAAATATTGTGATTCATTTTAAAATCTCAAATTTACAAACTGTTTCCATGGCAACAGGGAAATATATAGAATCCCTAATATTTTTTAAAAAATATTTCTCTGTTGTCAACATGTTAAATTAGTTTAAAAAATCGTGACTATGCGTGCCCAAAAAGTTCAAATGCTTACACATAATGGCCTTCACTTGTAACATAGAATGGTGAGGACCAGTTGTGTTGGAGTTCAGTTAAACGGCACGACGCCGCTTATTGTGCCCGCACCGCACCATACACCCACACCATCTATGACAACGATGACATGAGCCGTCCCGCGAGAAAACCAACATTATGACCTCCACGTAATGTATCGATCCAGATCAGCCTGCACAGTCCGCGCAGACTGATCCGGGCCGACACATTCAATCTCAGGGGAATAGAGGTATAAAGTATTGATTCCTGGCGAACAGTGTTTTCCCGGGTAAGTCTGCGCGACATGCTGAGGCTGATCCGGATCGAGTCAACAATGTTGGTTTACTCGTGGGACGGCTCATGTATGTTTTTCGACAACAATATCACTAGAGCTATAGTCACTTCTTTGCTACCACACAGCGCCACAATCCATACTCTTGTATCTCCAATCTACACATACAATTAATCAAGCATGTTTCCTGAATCATCTGGGTAAGGATATGTGCAGAAATATTATAATTCTTCATGCTATTCCTGGCTGTGATACAACATCCAAAGTGTATGGCCTGAGAAAACGCATCGAATTAAAGGTTTTTAGAGAAAAGTGACATCTACACAAGCAGCTTCTGTATTTCTCAAACAACCAAGTGATGTTTCAAAGGAAGATGTTTGGAGAAACTGCACTAATTAACCAGTACAAAGGTGACCCAAGCCATTTATTGGTCAGTTTGAGAGTCAGTTAATTTTATGAAAGGTATCGAAAAGTTCAATATTTGTAGATCCGAAACAATGGCCTCAACAAGTGATGCAGCACACTTCCACAGTATGCGGGTCTACCTACTGGTCTAATATTGGAAAGGGGACGTAACCATACTCAATTCATTGGACTGGGACTGGGAACTTGTGGACTGCCGACTATTCCCGGTAATAATGACCAAATCATAAGCTCCTATGTACATTCTGAAAGTGGTGCGCTGCACATGCAAAGATGCCAGCTGCAGAAAGTTTGGACTGCAATGTAGCTCTGCATGTGCCACATGAAAAGGGATGAGCTGCGAAAACAGTATCACACAGGGCATAGTTGATTAGTTAAAACACAGATAAAAATTCATGACTTTTGCCGCCATTTGATTTTCACAATTTTACTTACAAACTTGAATTTCAGACTGAATTAGTCAGCTTTTTACACAATGAATTTATTTATTGCATCTTTATGTAAAAATAACTAAATGCGACATAATGGCTTTATATTACAAAAAATATAAAATATTGGCGGCCATCTTGGATTTGGGCAGCCATATTTGATTTTGGCAGTAATATTTGATTTTTACTGACATGAATGTGTCCCATAATAACAGGTCACACACTGAACTAGCTCTGTGCAAAGTTTTTTATGTTAACATTATGATATTAAAAACAGATATGAGCGGATTCCAGAAAGTTTTAGTTTTATTTGATTCTTTTAACTTTTTACCCCCCAAAAAAGGGATTTCGAGTATGTAAGCTCGTTCTAAGCTATATATCACACATAACAAAAATCAATTCTGTAGGATTTAATTCCTTAATTTTTCATAAATGCCTTCTACTATTTGGCAAAGGGAGAACATCTGCTTTCCTTTTTTCTCAATAAAACAAACAAAATTACTAAGCGTTTATTCATTTATATGTTAAACAGGGTACAATTGGTTAAGGAAGTGACTGTATACTGGTATATATGTTATACTACACGTGATTGTCCAGTGTTTCAGGGAGAACTTGCATTAGCTCCTCTCTGTGTTCCCGTTTCTTTTCTTAGTCAGATCGTTCCTAAATTTTAGAAAATCCATTTCCTTGCAGCTAGTTCACTTATCATTTAGAAAGTCTTTAAATTATTGAAGAAAAAAACATCAAGAAGTTCGTCACACATTCTAAGACCGGTTGGGGCGAAGGGCCATTATTTTAAATACTCCCAAGTATTCAAATAATTTCGATCTAGACCAAACATAGTGAATCCAAAATTAAATTCAATTATAGTCCATTGTGTCAATTTGGATGAAAGTCAGCCACTTAGGATCTAATCACATGTATAAAACAAAATACGGACGAAAGCTGACTAATCAAGGTTAGATAGCAACATAAACCCATTTCTCGTACATATTTTATTGTTTATATATCAGTGATATTGTAAAAAAAAAAGTCCATTCAATATATATACTTTCATTTTACAGAGATTTTCATATATTTGCCAACATGTTATCAAAGTTGTCCGCTGTAAATTTGTTGTATGTGGAAAATGGCTAATGACACTCCAATTTTCAACATTTTGAATAAATGTTCATATTTTAGGAAGGGGGCTATAAGAAGGTGCATGTATGTATATACCACATATATTCGGACGGTGAATACTCTGGTGAGTCTGTGCGGAAGCACTGGCTCGCCTGAGTCTTCACTGTACGCAGAATCACGAAGACCCGAAACCGCTAGACAATGCGCATAATATTATAGAAGCATATGAATAAGAATATCCCGCATTTGAAAAATAAATTTAATGCGCCATCAGTCCACCGTCAACAAGGACATCAGATCCATTCATCATGGCCGACAGATCGCTCAGAAGGAACAAAGCCGTATCGGCGATATGACTATCATCCGCGAACTTTCCACCGGGTTGGCGAGCGAGCACCGGGTTTCGTACTTTGGGATCAGAAAAGAACTGCCATGAAAGAACCGTCTTGAAAACCGTCGGCAGTATGGCGTTTACTCGAATATTATGAGGCGCAAGCTCCGTCGCCATGCTTCGTGTTAGCTGGCCCAACGCTCCTTTGGTTGCACAATACGTTGTACCGGAAGGAATATGCATTTTGGATGCGATGCTTGACAAGTTGACGATGGATCCGCCTTCCTTACGCTCTATGAGACCTTGCGCCACGACCTGTGAAACGTTCACAATGGCGTTGACGTTCGTGCTGAAGGCTGCTGTTATATCTTCCTCAGTGATGTTGAGAAATGTTGCAGGTTTAGTAATGGCTGCGTTATTGACAAGGTGGTGTATTGGCATGACGGATTGTACAGCTTGTCGTGATTTCGTCCAGTCGGATACATCACAACAAAGTGTGATAATGTCTGGATGCTCCTTCTTCAGACTGTCTAGGTCGGATTGCGTTCTACTAAGGGCGATAACCGTAGCTCCATAACCACACAGTTTCTTCGAGAGTAGTCTTCCATGACCTGTAAAATAACAAATCAACTTAATCCTTTAAAGTCTTTAACCCTTTTTCGCATTCAACAACTCTGCAGCAGACGACTTTGTAATCATACCCGAACAAAATGATGGAAACTCCCTTTAAATGAAAGTACATTAATTCATTTAATTGAATAGAGTTGAAAACATGGTGACAAAAGGAACAAGAGGCCCAAGAGGGCCAGTATCGCTCCACGGCCATAAGGCAAAAATCAAATCTCCAAACAGCCCTGCCCCCTGGTGGCCATGTTTTTTACCAACCACCATGGCTAAAAGGAATATTGTAGAGTGTCACCCAAGGAATGTTTCTGCAAAATTATTTGAAAATCGGCCTGACACTTTCGGAGGAGAGGATATTTTAAGTTTTCACTATAGCCATATAAGGCAAAATAGCCCCACCCCTGGCGGCCATGTTTTTTTACAAATCAACATGGCTTGAAGGAATCTAATAGGGTGTCACCCAAGGAACATTTCTACAAAATTATTTGAAAAAGGCTGAACACTTTCGGAGAAGAAGATTTATTAAGTTTTCACTATAGCTATTTAAGACAAAATAGGCCCGCCCCCTGGCGGCCATGTTTTCCAACCAATTAACATTTCTTGAAGGAATCTAATAAAAGGTCACCCAAGGAACATTTCTACAAAATTATTTGAAAATCGGCCTGACACTTTCGGAGGAGATTTTTTTTAAATTTTTCTCTTTAGCCATATAAGGCAAAATAGCCCCGCCCTCTGGCGGCCATGTTTTTTTACCAATCAACATGACTTGAAGGAATCTGATAGAGGGTCACCCAATGAATATTTCTACAAAATTATTTGAAAATCGGCTGAACACTTTCGGAGAAGAAGTTTTTTAAATGTTCACTATAGCTATATAAGGCACCATAAGTTTAGACTATGGTCATATAAGGCAAAACAGTCCCGCCCTCTGGCGGCCACGTTTTTCCACCATTCAACATTTCTTGAAGGAATCAAATAGAGGGTCACCCAAGGAACATTTCGACAAAATTATTTGAAAATCGGCCTGACCCTTTCGGAGAAGAAGATTTTTTAAGTTTTCAATATTTTTTTCTTTTGGTTCCCATGGAAACCAGAATTATGGATGGATAAAAAAAAATTGAAGGAATTTAAGAGAGAACATTGATTGGATGCTTCCTATGAAGTTTCAACCAAATTGGCTTAGTGGTTAGGGAGAAGAAGTCGTTTAAAAGAAAAAGTTAACGCACGCACGCACGAACGCACGACGGACAATTCGCCATGACATAAGCTCACTGGCTTTCAGCCAGTGGAGCTAAAACTTGCTTGTTTTGATCAATTTCTTCTTAAGTCGACATGTTTTCAAAAGGCCGTTAGCTGAAGAGGCGTCAAAAAGCCTCTGTGTTGATGGAAAGTGTTAATTAACTGATACAGTCGACATTTAAGGCTTATTCGGCAGACGATATAGAATTTTGTTTGTGTAAATAGGATATATATGTATTTCTTTATATCTAAAAATCAAACTGGTAGTTGTCCTGTTTTCCATCTTTAACCCTTTCCAAAAAACACTTATCTTGCAGCAGACGACTTAGAAAACTTTAAGTCTAAAATATGGAAACTCACTATGAATGGAATATAGAGTGTTACAAAGTTGAAAATATTGTGGCAAACGTAGAGGTTGCTCAATTTCCCTTTTCGTAACGATGTTTTCAAAAATCGTTTGCTGCAAAGGCGTCAGAAAGCGTCTGTATGAGGAAAAGGGAGGGTTAATAACATTACAAATAGAATACCACTGTTACGGGTTCGAACCTCGGATAAGGAATGACTTTTTCAGGAAGTATATTTTAAAGTAAATAAAATTGAAATTATAATCATATTTATATTTATTTTGTGCACATATTCCGGGGCAAATACATGCAGATTGTCATGCGCAGTTCAAACTCGGCTGATTTATATCCCGTATTTGACAAAGGCAATTACGGTACCACATTTGGCACGTCACACAAATATGATGTGACGTCATTGGAATATGAAGTCACGTCATTCAAAATGAGGTGGTGCGTGGTTCATACGCCAATCATAAATTCTGTTTTAAGTGTTACTTGTGTAAATTGTTATTTGAAATATAGAAATTTCTTTATTTTTCTTTATTCTGTGTTTAAAGTTATACAAATGATATAATACAAGTAATAGTATGCATTGTATTGTCTTCTTGGGGCGTGGAAGATTGTCCACACCTCTCGTAGATTATATTCGTGTATATTCGTGTATATTATTTTAACTTATGAACTCATGAATAAAAGTGTATCCACTGCAAGCCACGCCTCTTAGCTAGTGTTTCGTATTTCTATGTAACCCATGTATTTCATGTTAATCTTTGTAGTATTAAAGATTCTGCTAAGCTATACGGTTGTTCTCTATTATATATCAAGAGATCATCCTAAACATTGGAATATACTGGCTAATTCACTTACACTTTGTACGAATTAAAGTAGTATGTGCATAGTTTCTTCAGATGTATATTGATTGCGATTTCAAAATTTGTTTGAATTGATGACTTTACATGTGAAGGGGGAGAGTGTTGTGTATATTGTTTTAACTTATGAACTTATGAATGAAAGTGTATCCACTGCAAACCACGCCTCTTAGCTAGTGTATCATATTTCTATGTAACCCATGTATTTCATGTTACTCTTTGTAGTATTAAAGATTCTGCTAAGCTATACGGTGGTTCCTTCATTCTCTATTATACACATACACATACGCAACAAGCTCGATAGTGCTACTGCAACATAAAGTGGCCTATGTTTTTTACCCATAAACACACTTTGTAATTAATAGCATTTGTGTAGTCTATGTATACGTCTATGCTAAAACCGGTTAACATCATTTTGTACAAATGTAAATGAAGTATTCAATGCCTTCCGATACACTTATAATCATAACCATGGAGAGATGAATGTTCCCCTCGGGTATGTTCTGCCTTGCATTCATTGGAGCGGCTGTGTTTAATAACACTTATAGTGCAGTTATCGTTCATTAATCGATTAGTTTGTCTGTTTGTATTATGTTTTTCGCTGCTCTTAAAACGGTTTTTAGTTATAACACGGCGTTTTTTGTAGTTATTTTTTTGGTAGATTAGTAGTAAATTACCAGCCAATCCAGCTTACCCTGCCACCAGCGTATCCTGCATGTCCGTCGTAGTATTATCCCCACAATCCCGAGCGCAAAAGAGGGAAGTCACTACAGTTACCTGTTTACGGATGAGACGACCGGGATCGAACACTGAACTCAAACTCTCAAGGCGAACGCTCTAACTACTTCCCCACCGAGTAGGTTGATTTTGATGATACCCGAAGCCAATGTGTGGTACTATATGAATCGTCGGCTGCGTTCAGTGAAACCGGCAGTTAATTAACTCACGGTTGCCAATTCACCAATCAAATTGTAGCTACTATAAAGTAACTTTATTTTGATTGGTGGATTGTCAACTCTGAGCTACCAATCTGTGTCACTGATATAAGGTATTTAATGTATTTTTCATACATACATCACACTTATTATCTATCATGACATAGCGTATGTTAACGAGATTTGTTTCTATTAATGTTATATACAGGAACTCATAAAATCTTCAGTAAATGTATTTACCGTGTAAATTGAACTATCGCGTGATGAATACATACCAGGAAAGTTGACTATTTATGTAGTGTTTCATTTAGTTTTTAATATAGAAATTACACAGTCTTTAAATATAATTTATATATCGAAATGGGGAAACAGAAAACCACATGATAAATAGTCCATTCTAAATGATTAAAAGCATTGAATTGTTTTCAAAGTAGATGGACTTGGAGGCGAAAATACAAACTTGAAAGGAGTTAAGGTCAAACATTGGCAATTGAATACCTTCTTTATTTCAATGTTAGTCAACACGTTTCAACCCCCAATATTCATTTTAAACTCAATGTAAGATATTCAATGCAATAATGAATTAGGTAAAGGTATAAACTCATTTCTAGACAAATACACGTCTTTATTTGGCTAGATTATCATGCCCGCGGATGTATATATTTGGTATACTTTGACAAGAGAAAGTAGATGCAAGGCATCAATGTGCATTGATTTATTGTTAAACAAACATGTATTCTTGAATTTCATTAGTCTAAACATACACATAATGTTTTCATTAAGGACTAATTCCAGGATTTTTGAAACTCCACAAACACATTTCAGGATTTCTTTTGGTCAGGATTTTGGATTCTTTTGTATTTGTCAATAAAACCAGAACAAATACGGGTTGGGATTTAAATATACATGCAATAAAGAGCTATTTAACCCTTTCCATGTCTGAAGCAAAAATGAAAACCTTTAAACGTTTAAAACATTGAGAAAACGGTTAAATTGCTGAAAACATGAACTTTCTCCTTTTTAATAATAATTATAATAAGTATTTCACAGATGTTAAAACTTATCCTCATATGTTTAAAAATTAGACCAACCTTGAAACAACATATCAGCTAAGTTGTTTATTTACATCATTGATGCATACAATATATGTATGGCGCAAGAGAAATGCCAGTTGCGAGTCCCATTACTATTTAAAAGGTGTCAAGTATGAAATTAATATGGTGCGAAAGAGCAGATTTTCTTTATTTCTAAAATTATTGTTTATCAGAGTTTGTTCGTTTCTTTATTTATTCAAGCCAAATAAACATTTAATATCACATATAGTTAATCATTTAAGTGTGCAATATTAGCTATCTATCTGTACTATTTGGTATTTGAGTATTCTTTCGAAATGTTGACCTCGTGTCAAGATCGAGTCGTTGTGACATCGAAGAAAGTGAATAAAAAATCAGGCAAAGCTTTAGTGCATGTTTTATTCCACTGCATTCGAGAAAAAAAAGCCTTTCGATATTATCCTTCTTTCTCCTACATTCGGCCCATGCACTCGTTTCGTGACGTATAAGAAATCAAGTTTTCGAGGGACATTTTTTGTCTGCATAACTCTTTTCTAAGTTTACAGTTTACTTCCGGTTACTCCCTTTACATTTTGGCAATATGAAACTAGGTCACGAACTGAGGAAAAAGCGTTTCGACGTTCACGACCGATAAACAGGCATATATTTGAGACATATTTTTTGCCCACTCGATTTTTATATCGAAATGCGCATGCGCGAAAATCGATGATGAAGGTCACTATATTTCGCTTAGAAACAGTTCCTTATTTAGATATACATGGATTAACATTATTAAATGAATTCTACACAAATCAAGACATCTGTTTGAACATAAAAAAATAACATTCAGTAAGTTAAAATTGCTATTAAAGGGAGAATTCGACGTGATTTTTATCTCGATATTGACACATAACACTCTGCAGCATGTCTAGCATGGACTCTTTTGTCTTCGTAAATAAGACAAAAAACATAAATGCGAGTCAAAATAAAGAAACTGCAAATACTTAAAACATCGGAATATTTATTTCATTTTGGATATATGTCATAACTAAGTGTATATAAACAAACACAATCAAGACATTTAAATTTGTTTTTTTTTCTAATAATAACTCTCCTCCCATGTCATTCCCGAAAAGCTATTAAAAATATAAGTCGCGGGCTTCTGCCCGGCAACTAATTAAACATGCATTTAGTGCGAATGTATTTCTTCATCAGATTCATAATACAAACATAATAATTAAATTTCTTTGCGTATCTATCACACGTATGTTTAATTCTATATATTTATGTGCCCTCTCTTTTTTTATAAATAGATCTTCTGTATATTTAAACACATCCTTTTGCTACAAAATATAATAGCCGAAACATTAACTATTTTCAAAATACACTAAATCTGCAGGAGACGACTTTGAAAACAAGAGGTCACAAATAAGGCAGCGCTCATTACGATCAATTTCTCCTTTTATCCCCACATGTGTGTTCAAACGTCGACTGCTACAGGGGTGTCATAACACGTCTGTATATTGTTAAACAAATGTATGAAGGAAATGGTTAAACAGATATAATGATCATAAATGAGTCGCGTTCCCAGAGTCTTGATTGGTCGTCAAAATGTCGTACACACATATATAAATGCCATTTCTGGTCGAAAATCTAGAAGTGCAGAAACTGGAAAATCAAGTTGGACCCGATACTGCAATACTAGGATCATATATTAACGTTAATACGGAAAATCTTACCTTTACCGGCTCCTGTCACCAAAATACGTTTTCCACTAAAGTCGAATTTTGCTGACATGTTGAAAAATGAGTATTATTTATTAAAAAAAGTCAGCTTTTCTGCTCTCACCAGTATAAAGTTGATATCTAACATGGTTGGTTAAGCACGTCCTCTTATAATGGTGAAATAGGACAACGCGGTTAGTAGGGCGTAAAGCTCTCTAGGTGGTATCATGTCACATGTCATTATATAAACCGTTTCACGAGAAAAACCAGCATTGGTTATACTCTTCTTAAAGTATTGACCCGGATCAGCCTAAGCATGCCGCGCAGGCTTACCCGGACAGACTTTGTTCGCCTTCTGTAAGTTTTCTGTTTCAGGAATCACTACTCTATCTATCCCCCCTTAGACGGAATGTGTCGGCCGGATCAGTCTGCGCGGACAGCGCAGGCTGATCTGGTCGATACATTACGCAGATATATTGAAATGAGCCGTCACTATACCTCTAAATCCCAGAGACTGAATGTGTCGGCCTGGATTAGCCTGCGCTGACTGCAAAGGCTGATCTAAATCGATACATTACGCAGAGTTCATAATGTTGTTTTTCTCTTGGAACGGCTCTGTAGCAACCCGTTTTGTAATAAAATGCTTAAAGTTGATTTAGTCTGTATGCTGCTCCGACTTAAAATTAAACGAAATTTATGTACACATATTTATAAGGTCTTATTTCAGAAGGTCAAGACAGAAACATTGCATAATACATACATGTACAAGAATAGCAAGAACCCGTTTTGTAATACCGATTTTTGAGACTCAATCGGTTATGTAATAAAAATATCGCAAATTGAAACAATCTGTTTATTTCAGATATACTTGACAAGGAATCAATACACAAATGTTAAACAATACTTATTTCAGAAGGATGGCGGTAATGAAATCGCGCGTGAAACTTACATAAATATCAAGGACCCGTTGGGTAATACCACATTTTCAGACTTTTTTTTGTAATAAAAATTTCAAATGTCAATTAAACAGAAATGTTCAACTTAAAATTACAATAAACATATGTTACATGTTAAAAAGTCTTATTTTAGAATGTAAGTAAAGAAAAATTGCATAATACATACATGAATATCAAGAACCCATTT
Organism: Serripes groenlandicus; assembly: GCA_031761405.1. Lineage (NCBI taxonomy): Eukaryota > Metazoa > Mollusca > Bivalvia > Cardiida > Cardiidae > Serripes > Serripes groenlandicus. The sequence goes on along the minus strand of JASEVX010000001.1, from coordinate 32,830,775 downwards.
TGTAATATCCTCACTTTTGGGACTCAACCCGTTTTGTAATAAAAATATCGGGTATGTTAACATATGTTTATTTCAACTATAATGTACAAGGAATCAATACACGAATCTTAAATAATACTAATTTCAGTAGGGTATTAATGAAATTGCATGTGAAAGATACATGAATATCAAGACCCAGTTTTGTTATACATCTTTTCGGGACTCAACCCGTTTTGTAATAAAAATATCGTTATGTAAAAATATGTTTATTTCAGCTTCAATTTACAGAAATCAATACAATAATGATAAACAATACATGTTTCAGAAGGATGGTAATGCAAACGCGCGTGAACCATACATGAATATCGAGAACACGTTTTGTAATACCGCAGTTTCAAACTCAATCCGTTTTGTAATAAAAAATTCCAAAAGTCAATTAAACTGAAATGTTCTACTTAAAATTGCAAGAAACCTATGTACAAATGTTAAAAGTCTTATTTTAGAACCTTATTAAGGAAAAAGTGCATAGTACATACATGAATAACAGGAACCGGTTTTGTAATACCACTTTTTGGGACTCAACCCGTTCTGTAATAAAAATATCGCAAAAGTTAAAATATGTGTATTTCAGCTATAAATTTAAACAACTAATGAAAAATGATAAAAGTATATTACGAAAACTTAGTAAAAAACATATATATGGCCAATACTAAACGCGAGTCTAAAACAGTACCATAGACGGATAGAAATCCAAAAAATGTGCTATTTTAAATCCACAAAATAAACCAATCGTAGTTTAGTCAACTTGTACGTATATTAATTACACTTAATTACACTTTTCTCGAATATTATATATCACATGTCATCTATTGAAACTATACTTGATGTATTGCTATACAATTGTTTATTATATATAAGTTGCAAAAACATGTAAAATTTTATCCAAATAAAGAACCTGAACTTGACAAAATATAAAACCTACGGCCCATGAGTTATTTAGTCCAGGCGTCTTGCTGTCAAACTGTCAAAACAAGACGCTTTTCATCGGTAACGTACTATTTCATAAAGATAATTAGTTTTACATTAAATTCAAAAATGATAGCATATTCTCTTCAATGGGGGATGTTCGAAATGCATTGTGTATTGTGGTTCGATACTGATCGAAATGTTTACCCTCAAAGTACTCCTCAAGGTAAGAAACAATTACTTGTAGTCTATGTATCCAATTACAGAAAGCATCATGCTATAGGCTGACTTTGGTAAAGTACGAAAGTACTAATAAACAGCAAAACATAGAGCTTGTCGCGCTCGATACCTACGACCAGAAAAGGTATTTTTTCTTTTTTCAATCTTCGAAACAGATGAAACAAATAAATTACAACGTATCAGGATTACCTTCGTGATACATGATTAAGCAAAATCTTGGAATATTCAAGGTCATGAGAATATGTACATATAAATATATCTCATTTTCCACGGTGTTTTAAAAAACTATTCACGTTGGTCACTTCTACAAGGGATAACATTATATGCAAGTAATAAATAACACTTTGACTATGTTACTTATTTATTAACAAACGCACAGGGGAATTGGTGCCAATTTTGCTATCGCTATATTTGGACTGTTTTCAAAATTGTTGAAAACGGTGTTTAAGCCCAATTAATCAATCAATTGGTTTTTCCCGTTATTCTCTTATCATTTGTCGCATAATTAAACAACTGCCATTAATAAACATCTGCAAGGCATGAAGGGTCTAAAATATGTTAGAATATCAACATCGTCCTACAATATATGACGCTAAACCAATCGGGAAGCTTCGGATGTCATCCCGATTTGACCTGACTTGATCTGCGGTACATATTTCTTGTCGAATAGCTTCTGTAGTTTTATGATTTCATGATTTAACCCCAATACAGACGCTTTTTGACGCCTCTGCAGCAGACAAAGTTTGACAATGGTGGCAAAAGAAACAAGAAAACTCTTTAAAAATGATAAACTGCGATCAATATGAGAAAATACTAAGGAATGGAACATGCGCATATTATTTGACTTGAATATCAGAAAGGTTTTGTTAATAATCAAAACAATGATTAATTATTCAAGAATGATAAAATGTTCGCAATATTGTTCGACAGCTCCTTGAACTGGTAATGCACTAGTTGTGGGACTTTGTTCGATTAGAACATTGTTCTTTTAAATATATAGAATCGGTATAGCTAGGGCGTTTTTGTTTATCTCTTTCTTTTAAGAACCACATGTCAGCCAAAATTATGTAAACTCTCAGAAATTATTAAATACTAAACGGAAACGATGGAATCAACTTGTTTATATCTTTATCCCAGTATCAACTACTAAATCTATGTAAAACACTTTATATGATTAAAACTCTTTAATAATCGAACTCTTGACCAGTTTTCAAATAATCTATGTGTTTACCAAAGGCTAATCAACAATCTCCATCCAGCTTCAGTTTCTATAAATAGATTACCAAGGCCGAGAATACCCCGTCACATGATTGGAGATTACTCGAGGCTCCCAAGAGGTGTATTAATTTTAAATCGACGATAAATAACTGAAAACTTATCATATTTCAAAAATAATTAATATTTTGCTCTTAAATATTATATTTCATACGTTTTCACTGAATTTTTTTCACTGAAATTCATTTTTTAAGGAAAACAATTAAAGGTTAGTATGCAAAACATTTCATTTTAAAACATCACCTTATTAGTGCCTCTCGTAGGATCGCCAACTTTACTATGAACCAATTAAAACGTTTCATTTCATTTATTTCTTCGACAGTATACCAGACTGAAGAAAATAAAATTACCTGCGTAGTGATGTAATTGTCAAACAACTAACAAGACAATTAATGTGACATAAGAGGGGTAAAAATGAAAGTTTCGCTAAAATATTTTAATAGTAATTCGGTTATTTCAAATTTATTAAAAATTCGCCCAAGAGATTTTTTTAAAAAGCTTATATAATTTAGAACAACATTTTGTCTACCATTTACCAAAGTTTCAAGAAAATCTATAGTGCAATGACGTTACAGCTCTGTCACGCGACAAACCGTACACTGCGGAATTTAAATTGAAACGTACCAAGGGTTATTAAAATGAACTCCCGATTTTTCATAAAAATAATCCATTTTTTTCTTTTACGAAAGTGGTAAACTATATCTATTATACTCCTTTAAATATTAAATATGTTTTATGTAAACTTACTTGTCTACTTCGCTGTGTATCTGTTCAATCATTTTTTCACATTCCATGTATTAGTATTAGTCTTAAACCGTCGCTTACAGTTCTTATAGATAGACTTTATTTCACTTATTCGAATACATGTTATTCGTCATTTACATACATACATTTACATACACAAATTGATGCGGGAACATCAAATAGTAATTCGTTATAAAATGAAGTTTCATGATTTTACATAACCCAACATTTCTGATACGAAATTCTTCAAACAAGAGCATCGTCAGAATTATCATGGAAGAAATTGACATTGTTAATATATTTTAGTATTACTTTCCTATTTGTCACTCTAGGTGTTTTGTAATGTATCTTCAGATAACAGTAAATACAGAATGCGTTTCTCTTTATCAGGCACAACGCATGTTTCAGCACTTCAACAATTATAACTGTCATGCAAAGCTTTCTATTTATTCTATCCGCGATCATGCTTTTGTTATTTAAGGAAACACTTTATATGATAAAACATCGAGAAGAACTATCTGACTTTCTTCCCTTTAGAAAACCTTATGTACAAGATTTTATGAAAGTTTTGACTTGATTGTATTCACAATCTAGATCATTTGTTTAACATCTATGTCAAAACCCAGGTTAATCAGCTATCGCCGAAAAAATGCTTATAAAAACTTTCATTTAAAGAGAATTTCCATAGTTTTGAAAAATGTTTTCGACGTCGTCTGCTGCTGATTTGTCATATGTGGAAATAATTGAAATCTAGTCTATTGGTTCAGCTGAGAAAGTGGATTGACAAATGTGGACCCAACATCTTTTCATATAGAGAAGTAATTTATTACCAAACGGAGACACCTTCATGAACATATTCATCTTCATATTAACATTTGAAAAAACAAGGCTAACACAATGAAAGATGAAAACTGGAAAGTGATGTGATTTATCTATTTGCCCTTAACTCTTTAAGCGCTGATCGTTCAGCAATAATCACCATTTTTAAATATCTTTGTATGACCTGGTGGTGATCGATCCTGCGACCTCCTGCACCGACGCGGACGCTCTACCACTAAACGACCGAGGCGAAGAAAGAAGTCTCGGGCATATAGTGTACATTTATATGACATAGCGTGGCAGGGCGGTTTTAGTCATTATGTACATTGATGTTCGTATAGCACGGCCCGTTATGGTCGCTACGTGGGTTTCACTACCATTAACAAAAATGCAAATTGTATAATCATATGCGATATCTGATTTTAACCACATTAATTCTGCAGCAGACGACTTCAAAATCGTCTTGGCAGAAACATTAAAACTGATTTCAAATAATATCGTAATCATTTAATAGGATTGCAAATATTGTAGCAAAGAAAGTGCTCATTATGAGCAATTTTATCTTTTGATACAACGTGTTGAAATGTCGTCTAATGCGGTTTAACTTATGTTTTAGGGAAAAGGGTTTCTTTTCAGTGACATGAGTTTGCAAATTAACCTAGATATTGGATGATAAAATATGGTTTTAAATTATTCTTGAGTGATGAATTCACCATGCTATGAATAAATCAATTTTTTTAAAGATGCATACATTTTATCATTTTGATTTATAAAAACGGTGTGGTGTGCCTGTTGAATTCAACATATTTAGATGTGTTAACTCTTTCAACGCAAATGGCAATAAGTAAGTATTTGAGAACAACACAGATTCCGGTTAGTCAGCTCGTAATGAGCTTTCTCACATGAAATCAGTATTGCGTTATCAAAATATTCAAAATCTCTTATAACATGCAAAATTGAGTCACCCGATCTTGAACATGGACCAGTCCACTATCCTCTTTGGAAAGACGCCGCTAAATGAATTAAAACGTACATTTATGGATAAATCTGTATTTATCCTGTCGTTTTATCATGTTAAAGGTTGAGTAGGAAAGTTTTAGTTGAACTGTGACACCAAGGGGAAATGCATTTATAAGTTTTACATTACTGTGCGATCTGTGAAAATGATCTATGGCTAACGCTTTTGCCCAGCATTTCAAACAGGTATACATACCAAATCCTAATATTATTGAAGGAAATTTTGAAAAGCATATACTAGAGAGCCTTGATTTATATCAATGTCAATCTACATCCCAAACTCACAACCTAGTCACGAATGGACAGCCCTTTTGAAAGAATATAAATCACAAAGAAAATTAAAACCCTTAAGAAGGAAAAATCTCCATGTAATGATCATATATTGAACGAACACATAATACATGGATGAGAAATATTAGCAATGTATATCACAAAATTATTCAATGATGAAATTATACTAACAGAGAGGAATAAAGGCCTAATCATATATACCTATTTTCAAAGGAAAGGGTAAGAAGCATATAGACGTATCTCACTACCCGCCCTATAACACTTTACAAATTATTTGAAAAATCGTACAGCCAGAGACCTATATGCGTTGTAAAGACTCAGCGCAACCCTACATACACAACCCTAAATACACAAACTTAGCAAATCATACTCTCACTAAGCGCATAATGCTAAAACTAAAAAAAGCGAATAGCGGATTTTCATAAGATTTGGTGTCAATCACGGGAAATCGTAGACGGAAACAAATGAGCTGTTGGTGAAGGCTAACAACGGAGAGTCTGTGAGCAGAGGACTTGTGTTCAGATGGCATAAAACTTTCCGTGACATGTAGACAGGACAAACTTAACTAAGCCGCGGAAAAAAACATGCATGCATTCCTCCTTGACACCAAATCCGCATGTGACACAGTTCGCCATGACGCGCTCCTCAAATGTGATTTATCGTTGTGTACTGTGATCAAAATGTCATCTATTCTACAAACAAAGTTTAGTATTCGAGCCAGTATTTTTTACAATTGAAAAATCGCCGGGCTCGAACTAACGCCATACACCAATCTTCTGTATGATACCCATGTGTGTGTTTACCGTAAACAGTTCCTCGGAATTTTTGTCCAGTTCCAACTGCAATAACGCTTAATCTAGTTTTGTGATTTTTTGCAGACAAATCCTCTGTTTTATGGATGTTCGCTGATTTTGCGCTTGACCGTTACCTTATAGTCCCCGCAAATTCTCACACTAGCTCTTTTTGTTGGGTTTTGGGACCGCCACCAGTAGCGTTGCCCAATCACTGTTTTTACTCGGTCATCCCTTCTGTTTCCATACGCTTAAAAGTGTTCTCCACCATTTCTTTGATCGCATAAGGCACTGAAAAGGAGTTTCGCCCCATCTATCATTCGGATTTTCACTTTGTTGTTGATAGCTATAAATCGTCAATTTTCAAGAGACCTTTGAACTAATTTTTGATACTTTCAAACAAAATTTCACTAGCTACCTTTTGAACTTTGAAAATTTCACTCCAGTGTAATGGGATTATTACCAACCAATTTTTACCGTTTGCCCTTGGCAACATACAATGGAAGATTCTGATATTTCTCACCGTTAAACTCCACTGGAATTTGAAACTTTCTACAAACAATTATTTTATTCCCAGAATATGACTTAATATTTATATACGTTAAAATACATATATAATCAGACAGGCACTCGTTGTAACACTCTTACGAGATATTGGAAACAGCACTTCCCATATTCAGCTCCACCGGAATCACATTTTCCCCTTCAACCGGTTTTAGAAATATTTGTTGGTGATTTCTCCTCGTCGAAGTTCTTAAAACACCATTCAGCTCAGTGTCATCCGATCATTCGTCTAGTTACCGTGTTTGTTTCTCTTTTGTTATATGTGCACACATTTGCAGTTGCCCTACGTTTTTTGCCAGTAAAGCACTTCGATATATTGTAGCGACATGTGCCAGGAGTATGGTATTCCCTACATCGAAAATCCTTGTGCGCATTTTACAGTCAGATCATTAATGAGGGACGACATAATAAAAGTAATAAGTATAGTCCTTTTGTACGGAAACTAACAAACACAATAATGCAAACTGTGCAACGAAACATATTATGGAGAATTTGTTTTATTATAAAGCATTTAATAAGCATTCTGGCTGTATTTCTTTCTGTCTGTAAATAATTTTAGACGGAAGTGTTGAATGGTCTCCTATATTCGTTTAATACAATGCATGGTCGTTAGCCGTTAAAGAGAATAATTGTTTACAGTATAGGTTAGGGGTTTACCAAATGAAACCGGTCTGTCGCAATGCAGCCGTGAACGCATTTTGAACATAATATGCAGGATATATGCATTGCCATTATATCACCGTTTTGGTTCAGCACAACAGAGTAGTTCCTGGATTGGTTTTGATAGTAACAGTGAATGAGTCATATAGCTTTATTCATGTGGTGTATACATCATTTTTCAATTATTGTAGATTATTAATTATGAGAGGAAAACTACTTGTTAAATATGAAAAAAAAAAAAAAATGAATGAACTACGGCTTAGGTCAATTTAAACAGAAAAATGCCCTCTATGTCGCCCAAAGCTTTCGTAAATCCCGAAATCACACACAATCTCTCCCCCCTTCTATATCCGTAACTGATTTAATCCTTAGTGCTTACGTACAGGGGTAGTGGAATGCATGTGTGTTTTAAACAGCGGTAGTGGAAAAGTGTGTATGTTTCTTACGGCGGTTGTGGATTACATGTATGTTAAGCACAGAGGTAGTGGGATGTATGTGTGTTTAGAACAGCGGTAGTGTAATACATATGTGTTTAGAACCGGTAGTGGAATGCATGTGTGTTTAGAACCGCTAGTGGAATGCATGTGTGTTTAGAACCGGTATTGAATGCATGTGTGTTTTGAACCGGTAGTGGGATGCATGTGTGTTTAGAACCTGTAGTTGAATGCACATGTGTGTTTAGAACCGGTAGTGGGATGCATGTGTGTTTAGAACCGGTAGTGGGGTGCATGTGTGTGTTCGTCGGTTGCCGTTGTGCGTCAGGTTGATCACATGACACTGTAGTTATTCGCAGGTGCTATTTCAAAGTAAGAATTCATAATGGTTTGACCCCCGGATAGGTTTCTGTATGTTACTTTGACCTAAATATGCGTTTATTTTCCCTCTATAACCGCTTGAAAGCACTGTAGTCAGTGTGTGTGTGTGTGTGTGTGTGTGTGTGTGTGTGTGTGTGTGTGTGTGTGTGTGTGTGTTGAGGGTGGGGGTGGGGGTGTGTGTGTGTGTCTCTCTCTCTCTCCCTCTCTCTCTCTCTCTCTCTCTCTCTCTCTCTCTCTCTCTCTCTCTCTCACTCTCTCTCTCTCCCTCTCTCTCTCTCTCTCTCTCTCTCTCTCTCTCTCTCTCTCTCTCTCTCTCTCTCTCTCTGTCTCTCTCTCTCTGTCTGTCTCTCTCTCTCTCTCTCTCTCTCTCTCTCTCTCTCTCTCTCTCTCTCTCTCTCTCTCTCTGTCTCTCTCTCTCTCTCTCTTTTTGTGAGTTCGAATTCCGGCTCGGCCAACTTTCTTTCCGACGTTTGACAAAAGTCATTGCGACATGCGTCATTCGTCTTCCACCAATGGGCCAATTCTATGTGGAAAAGCAGCCAGTTGCTTGGGAAGATTGTTGTGTGAAGTACTGGTGTGCGAAAACCAGGAAACACATGAGTAGGTGAACTGGCCGCCGTGATATAACTGAGAAATTGTTAAATCAATCAACCCCAATCAATCAAAACTCTCTCTCTATATATATATCTATCTCTCTCTGTCTCTTTCTCTCTCTCTCTGTCTCTGTCTCTGTCTCTGTCTCTGTCTATGTCTCTCTGTCTCTCTCTGTGTCTCTGTCTCTCTCTGGCTCTCTCTGTCTCTGTCTCTCTCTCTCTCTGTCACTCTCTCAGTCTCTCTCTCTGTCTGTCTCTCTCTCTGTCTGTCTCTCTGTCTCTCTGTCTCTCTGTGTGTTTCTCTCTTTGTCTGTCTGTCTGGTCTCTCTCTGTCTCTGTCTCTCTGTCTCTGTCTCTCTGTCTCTCTGTCTGTCTGTCTGTCTGTCTGTCTCTCTGTCTGTCTGTATCTCTCTCTCTCTCTCTCTCTCTCTCTCTCTGATGCATGT